>MU184998.1:91116-125650 GCA_016904865.1 Pissodes strobi | reverse complement strand
AATCCAGCGGTTAGGAAATGTAGTATTTAAGTAATCTCTGACAATTCTGGAAAAGTGTGCTGGGGCACCATCTTACATGAAAAACATACTTCTTCTTAGCTCTAATGGAAGATCATCCAAACAGTCTGGCAGCCGACTTTTCAGAAAATTAAGATAGAGTTGTCCGTTTAAATTATGTGGTAGCTCAATAGGACCCAAGATGTAATTGTCAATAAGTCCACACCAAACATTTATTTTAAATTCATGTTGAAAATGGCGTTCGGTTACTACGTGGGGATTTTCTAAATCCCACACATGTTTATTTCTAAAATTGAAGTTGCCGGTTCGTGTGAAAGTTGCTTCATCGCTGAATAAAACTTGATTCAAAAACATTGGGTCGGCGTTTTGCTGGGTACGACAGAATTGTGCAAATTCCAATCTGGCTGGAAGATCAACGGCCAACAAATTCTGAACAGGTGTAAAGTGGTATGGATAGAGACCTTCTTTGTTAAAAATTCTAGAAATGGACGATTTACTTACTGGAGTATCAGTATCAGCAGCCATACGTCGTGTGCTAATTTCCGGGTTCTCAGCTACGCGAACTAGTATTTCCTCTTCCTGCTCGGGAGTAATATTCTTAGGGCGTCCCGCATCATTACGTTTGGGACGAAAGGATCCCGTTTCGCCCCGTCTGTCGTAAAGATTTCTAAACATTTAAAAATCTGGCTGCCTTCGATTTGGATAAATTTCCAAATATCGCCGATGTGCTCTGCGTCCGATAAAATTTCCTTGTCCATACAAGCATACCATGTCTCGCATTTCTTCGTTAGAAAACAAGTTATGTCGTGGCATTTTTAACTTAACTTTTAATAACAGTATCTTCAAAAACTCTAAAATAACCCACAATTTTAACCTATCCCAAGAAATTGTGACAGAATAAGGTTTCAAAGCGCTTTCATTGTAATTGTTTTATCATCAAAGCCTACTTTGAAAAATTGCACATTCAAACCAAAATCTAAACGAATGCATTAGAAAATGTAAATGCAAAAATCTCGAAAACAGTTGCTCAGAACGATATTTACAAGGTATACCTTTTTTACGTAAAAATGATGAGAAAAGTGATATCTTTAATAAAATCGTAAATACACTAAGGCACAAAAAAGTTACATTAGTTTTTATAAAATCAGAGTGCCGCAGAGAGCGCCCTCTACAATATACAATAAAATTATCAAAAAATTCAAATTCCTCGTCTCAAACAACCCCTAATCACAAAATTGCATGCAAAAATAATGGTTCAAAAATAAGTTAATTAGAAAAATCGAAAATAGAATTTTAATTTGGATACCCTGTATCTCGGTTATTATCAACTTTTGAACTAAGCTAAGATTGGCCAAATCTCAATATTTTTACCCAAAGAATCTGCAGTTTTACTGTGTACCATTAATTATGGGACATCCTGTATATTATCTAACATATAATCTTTATCATAAAGTAACAGATGAGGGTATATGTTTCTAATACCGGATTTTATACTACTAGCTATTTAGGTAATACAAGATTAATAAAATTAGAGAAATTAATAGGCATTTTCGTAATAAAGCCGTCGCGTCGGTAAATTTAAAACCAAATCTTAATAATAGGATATATTGTACTAGAAATGAAACATTAAGGTATTTTTCGAAAATTTATTTTTAAAGCTACGAAATAGCTTTTTTATGGATACACACGATAATAATTTACGGCAGACTCGATTATTTGTTTATACACTTTATGTTTCGGCGTAAAGCAAATTCGTTTTGAAGTGTGTATAATTATTAGGTATCGAAATATGTTTGGTCTATTAATAAAACGAGATTTCTAAAAATATGTGTTTTATTCGATCTGGACTCCCACTAAACACTTAGCCTTGCTTTAATGAGAAAAAGTATATAATTTTTTGCAATTGTTTTTACCTTTTCGATATTAAGGGTTCAGAAAGTTCGTTACACCTTAATATTGCTCAATTTAGACCCTCCCCCGTTTTCGGCAAGTTTTTGTTCATACTTTTAAGATACTGCCAACACACTAATCCATATCCACATTCTAAAAACAATACTTCATGTTTTTTAATAGGTACATAAATAACAAACTCAAAACAGTATTTTGGTTAAAATATACTACAATATGAAAAATATTGTTCTTATTAAAGTTGTGGTAAAGTGGTTTGATCACACTGTTGACCAATGGACATTCTAAAATTACTCTGCTGTTTCATAAATCGATGCAAAACAAGTAGGTATTCTCTGTTCCACTAGCATCCACAAAAACTTCAAATTTGATTCCTTCGAGCCACTCAGCACCGTCTGCATCTATAAACTTATTCCGATTCGGAATGAATAATATTCATAAGCCAGATGGGCTACGCCTCGAACCGCTTTGAATGGGATTTTTACTAATAAAGACGTCAAAAATTACGTCAAAAATGACAAGAACTGCTGATCGAGACTAGAATAGTTTAATGTTTTTCATTAAAAAAGCTGCAAAATAGAAAAAATAGTACAAAATACATGTTTTGAAAGACATTTAGCGCACTCGCACGTTAGGAAACTACCGGCAAGCGGGTCGTTTCCTGATGTGGTCGTGCGAGAAAATAATATGTTCTTTTAAAACTAGTATCTTAATATGCAATTTTTTTAGATGCATGGTCGATGCCGCAGAGGTGGAAAACTCTGTTTATTAGTCTATGGTGGACAAATAAATCATCAATTTCCAGCTCTAGATATTGAAATAGACGACCAAGTAAGTCCAGATAATAGTAGGGGGAAGGGGGCATCTCGTGTGAGAGTAAGTAATTAATGCTGGCAAGGTATTTCGAACCTTTTATTATGCGATATTAAACAACAACAAAAATGTCACTCTGATGAATAAGTCATTTACCCCCTAACCAATTTTTAAGGGTAAACAATTGAAATTAATATAGCTCCAGAAATAATTCAATGAACAAATTTATAATTTAATTTATGATATTTTCATTTTCATTTTTTTACCAATGGAACAAATTCAGATTATTTTCCCCCTCAATGGATTAAATGGCATCCTGACTTAAGCAAATATCGTATTAATAGATCCAAATACACACCAATATAAAAAGTATAATTTTGGCGCAAAAACTTAAGTCAAAAATTAAAACCAGGGTCACAGCAAGATCAATTCATTATACGTATTATATGGTCTTAATTTTTTCTACTACGTAACTAAGGCATTAAAAGCACGCCCTAAAAGAAAAAATAGAAAGAATACGTTATTTTTTTAGTAAGCAATTGAAAATAGATGTGTGGTGTCATATAGCTACTACTCTCCATCACTGTTTGACCAATCTGTATCAATTTCAACATATTAGGGTTGATTTTGACATATTTCTTCGTCTCCTTCACATAAATATAGCTTTGAATACTTCAGGGTGGTCAAACATTTGCAATGTTTTGTGCTACGGAACGTGTGCAATTTAAGCAAAAACTTCCACACCATATACATATAAATATTTAATATATTATAAATAAATTATTATTGGTATATTAAAATGAAAAATATAACATTTATAAGAAGCTTTTATTATGTACAGGGTGGCCCGCTTATTAAGGGAAGACACATTTTCTCAGAATCTACGGGGTGTACCCGTGAGTTGTTTGGATTTACTTAAACTTTTAAATATTATATTTTTAAATATACGTATTTTCGTGGACAAGTACCAACTTCCTTGTTTTACATAGAATACCCTGCATATTAGATATATTTTATATATAATATCCTATACCTAAGTCTAACCGTTTTTTACATATTTTGAATTTTATGTTAAAAATGACGTTTGCATGTCTAAATATAACTGTCAATTTCTCCTATTGAAATCCTTTATTATTTAATTGCAGTTGGTTTCCTTGTAGAAGGGGATTCACTTTAGTGGTCAGTGTTGACATTTTTAGAGTAAATAAATACAGGGTAATCAACAACTAACATTAAAAATTTAAATGAAAAAATCGCTAAAAGTCATTTTTTCAAAAGGAAACCCTCTATTTTTATAATTTTATCATATTAAGCATTAAAAATAAGTGCGACTTTGTATAAAGTGGTCTATTCGAAAAACTTATAGTTTTTGAAATATTGGCAATTAAACAGTTTTCCATTGTAAAAATGCCATACGGCTTTTAGGTTTTGTCCCACATAAACCCACACCAAATGCGAAAGCGCCCGCCTAACGCATGAAACAAGAATTCGTTTAAAGATGCGCCTCCTTAGGATGGCCAGCCATCCGACGAAATAGTCGGAGCACGCTCTAGTGTAATTCTAAACGCGAGTCTTGGGGTTTAGACCGAGAGCGTTTCGAAAAATAATTAATATTTATTTTATTTTTGCTAAAAATGCCTGGTTATAAGTGCCTTTATTTGAATTGTTCTACTAGAAGCGGTGGCGAAAAATCATTATTTAAATTACCACGGGATGCTGAAAGGTATGAATAAATGTTGTTTAATGCACACTCCCGCACATTTATCTCCAAAATGATTGCATATTGTAAAATCGAATAAGCACGAAATTCAATTAAATCTGCAATCTGGCAGATACAATGTTATAGTTAAATCCTTTTCTACAGAGGAATGTATATAAATAGCAACAAAGCCACTGATGAAAATAAATTCCATTAATATTGTGTACATTTTTCATTTTAGGTTTAAGGCCAAAGCCTTCCACACTTGCACTCGAGAACGTTTTCAAGGAGCTAGATTGGCAAGAAAAAGGAATAAATATAGACGGTCGATTCTTGAGTAACCTAAGGTTTACTGACGATGTTGTATGTTGTCATCATAAGCACTGATGCAGACCAACTTGAGGAAATGATAAGAGAATTAGACAGAACATCAAAAAAGATAGGACTGAAGATGAATTTAAATAAAACGAAATTCACGTCTGAAAGTCAGAAGCAGTTTACAATAAACGAAAATACCATCGAAAAAGTTAACGAGTATGTATACCTGGGGCATGTTTTAAAGCTTGGTAAACAAAATCAAACTGTTCAAAAACCATTTTTGAACACGTCTTCAAATCTAACGATTTAACTTTTGTACAGTTTAACATTCCACGCCACTGTCCTCGTATTTCAAACAAATTAAAACCTTGGCGATACTACTAACGCCATCTCTTGTTTACCACGTTTATCCACTGTGCTAGACAGTCTAGAAAGCTAAAAGTTAAGCGTCCTCAAAAGGCCTCCGACCAATCATAGCGCTTCGCGCTTTCTCCGGGCTGTATTACTAGCGCCATCTGTTGTAACCACCTTTACTCATTTGGAGCCGGCCGCGCATCCTAAACTCATCTGACCAATCATAGCGTTTCTCGCTATACCCCGGCGACCGAGTCGACCAATCACTGTCTCTTAACGGAGGTAATCAAGTTAGCTCCTAAGTTCATGATCTTTAAGAATCGATTTTAATAAAAAACTAGTTAACGTATTTCGACCGGATTTGTGTTAAAGTTCATAAGGTTAATTTAGACAATCGCTGACGTAAAGATTTACATAACTTCTCAGTATTTACATTATTCGCCCTTTCTATTTCCGGAGGATGTATATCATCCCGCCGGAAGGGGCGTTAACAACTTCTTCAAGTTGATCTAGTTCCCACGTTCTGGATTCTAGAAAGCAGTCCAGTCTTGAACCCCAGCCATGTAAGTCGCAAAAGGCGCACCCCCGTTTCTAGCCGGCTGGCGCTAGCCGCCATGCCGGGAAGTTTTCACGTTTTGAGACCTCATAATCTCTCTAGTTATTTACTCAAGTGACATAATGATATCCAAGCATAATCATCGTCATATCAAGCCTACAATAACGTATTTATCGGCAAACGTACTGCCGTTATTCTCACGAGTCTCACGCCGAGCAATGGCGTCCCAATTGGTCTCATCCATCGGAGTTCTACAATCGAGCCCTGTCTCAAACCACACTCAATCGAGCATAGTCTCGGAATCTCAAGTAAGTAAACGAACATGTTTACAACCACTGATCTCTAGTACTAAGCCTACAAAAAGGTATATTTCGGCATCTTTACTGCCATTATGGAGACCCGCTGATCTCTAATACTAAGCCTACAAAAAGGTATTTTGCGGCATCTTTACTGCCATTCCCACTGATCTCTAATTCTCAAAGGCTGTGCCATGCGCTGCACAGTCCCCAATGGTTTCAATGGTATTGTCCATGGGTTTTTCAACATTCTATATCACGAGTGTACCACTGGGTTGCTACACTCTTTCCTTATTCTAATATAAGGATTACTCTGCACTAGTCTGCATACCTACTCTTGCCTTATTCTCATATAAGGATTAAACGGCTCTAGTCTGCCAATTTACTCAAGTTATTACAAGGCTGTATCCCCTACGCGGACCTCAGCTTATGCTACCAGTATAGCATATTTACTAATCATTCATGCGTGTACCAAGAAGCCGCATTCACAAGGCATTCATGTCATGCCATATGCACTAACTACATATCTAAGTCAAACCACTACATTCCAGTCATTCTTGTTTGCAAGACATTGAACTGCATTGTAAATAGAAGCTAGCCATAGATCTAGTGTTTTTTAAAGTGACTTTCCCCCAGTGTTAGAAGATAACCTCCTGAACATTGAACGTTTCTCGTCAATGGTGTTCATAGTGTACATATTAGCCTTTAGGTGGACTTTAAGGTAATATTAATCCTGTTATTATTGCTTGTATATTGTTGTATTTATATCAAAGCTAAATCAGCTAACATAGTTGATAAGTAGCTGTTCCGCAGGAACTCTAATAGACATTTAACTGTACATAAATTCAAGGTTATGTTTATAAACATATATTAGTAAAGTATTACCACTGTTTATGCATTGCTTTAGATTTTAAGAGTTTTATTTATGTCATATTATTCAAGGTCGAAACTTTGCCTCGACTAATATTGTTCACATCGTTGCACTGACTACGTACAATAATTCACTGTTTATATTTTGTGTATTTATGAGCTTCTAGTTATTTTCAAGTAAAGTAACTTATAAGTTTTGAGGAATATACAAGGTATGTTAAGCGCATCTGCAATACTGGTATTCCCTCTATATGCGATCAGAAAACTTGCAGAAATCTGAATTTTTTGATGCTTTCAACTGCGCTGTTCGGAAAGTTAATAAAACCAAATAACAAAAAATAATAATAAAAAGAAAAAAATAAAAAATTATTCGTAAAGTTAATAAAAGTGTTATAAAACGAAATAAAAAAAAGTTAGGGAAACGCGGTTGTCGGCCAAAAAAATAAAAAAAAGTGTCGAAACCGGGAGCAAAAGTGGAGTAAAAAAAACTTAAAAACTTAATTCCAAATATCTCTTTCAGAAGTTTCACTTGAGTTGTGTGCTTATAAAGGTGAGGCACATAATTTTTTTAACGATTTTGACATTTGTTTTAAAATATAGATATCTAAAAATTGTACTTTGTAATTGCAGGTTAAAAAAATAAAAACAAAGGCCCATTATAATTTTTTTTAATAGTAACATTGTTCTCAACATTTCTGGAATAAATAAATACTTACCTAGTTTCCGAAATATGGCCGGTGGACACCCTTACTGAAACATCTTGTATAATGTAGCTACATAAGTAATTAAAATAATCGTTTTTATTCCTTAATGTGTTTATTATGTGAATTCAGTTTTCGTAAAAAACAAAATGATATATGAACCCTAGTCTGAACCATCGAAAATTTTTCTTTAGCTGCTTTCTTATAAAAAGGTGTGCAAATAGACCTTGCTACCCGGGCAATCTTACGTCTTGGCGCGGCCCTTAAAATAAGTTGGCAAAACTGCTTACGAAAGTGCTAAAAATACATTTGGACACTGACACAGAAACATCCTTGTCCTTGACCTTGCGGCCAATTTAAACGCTCCCGTTCTCTACTCTTTCAAGTAAATCCAAAAAGTCTTTAAACGATTTCAAACCGTATATAGAAATGCTTAAAAATAGTTATTTTTGTGACAAGTACCTAAAATTGAGTTTTTCAGGACGAATCATTGCTGTTTCCGGACGAGGCATTAGCCGAGTCCGGAATAGCAGATGAGTCCTGAAAAACTTCATTTAGGTACGTGTGACAAACACTATTTTTTGTCATACGAGCCCAAAATTTAATTTTTATTTATACGCTTTTTGCAATTCTTCAGAACGCCTAAATATGCAAATTTACCATAATTTTTGAAATCATAATGTACGACAAAGTTAGCTTAGAATTTGATATCGTAGCAACTATTTGACAATTTTGTCATGTTATTCGAAATGTTTGACATTTAGACATATTCAGGAATTTTGGAATAGTCCGTAAAAGTTGCCATGGTCGTCATGGCAACTTTTTAGGGACTAGGCCTAAAAAGAAGCATTTTACGGACTCGAATGAGTCCGTAAAATAGCTATTTTTGGGAGCGTATGACAAAAAATATATTATTCACATCGAAAACTTTGCTTAACCAAAAATAACTTTAAATCGGCGTACATTAAAGTGTATTACTAGAATTTCTGTAAAAAAGTGAGTGCAGTCATAATGTCACTAGATTTCCATGACCGCCTGTGGGGAAGTAAAGAAAGTGAATGGCTGTTGCAAATTTTTATTTTTTCGGGACCAGTCCACCAACAAAACACATTTTCATTGAATTGGTGCAGACCAACTATTTTAATTTTCTATACTCATATCCAGATTATTTGGTGCAGGCCGCGTATAACCGCCACGTCAAAGTTAAAGTTGGCTGGCGAGGAATTTGGCGACCTTTCTCATCTTGTGCGGGTTTATCTGGGGTTTTGTTTTTAGTTGACCATGACAGCGAAGTGTGGTGAAAAAAAAACAATCGAACACTACAGAAATGACACTATTCATTGTCGTCTGACAATACACCTACTTATTACCCCAGCCGGGTCGATTTAGTTATTAACCTTTCGTCGGGCGCAGCTGTTCCAGAAGATACAGAAGTCTTTTTTTGCATCATGTGTGGTAATATACGCATTTTCGAATTCATGCATTAATAACAATTAATATTAAATCATTTATGACCACAATGGAGGGGATGGTAATTAACTTTATAATTGACCGCTTTAACTAGCGGACCGTATTATCATAGGTAGGTGTGATTTTATTCATAGGGTATGAATTGAATCATGTATTAGATTTTTAGGTATTACGTACTTTAATAATACAGGATTTAATTTGATTGCATAAATATGATCAATACATAAAATGTTTCCAAACTACTTTCATGCATTCAGCTTTTCACACATTAAACTGAATACTTTACATCAGGTTAACTATTAGTAAATATCTAACGAAAATTAATTTAACGTGAATTCCTTTCTTTACTGAATTTAATCAAACTTCCTTTTGTTTAAACTAAGTGCTTGCCCTTTCACACTCAATATCGTGTTACTTTGCTTTTTCTGCAATTATCTCAACTTAACTTCACCGGGGATATAAGGCTTCAAAACTTGATTCGAATCTTGAGTACAGGAATATATCTGTTTTACTTCTTACTATAATTTTCCAACGGTCATTTTACCTTCTTCACTCGGCAACAAGAGTATATCTTGAGGAAATACGTAAAAACGCCCAAAGGAGTCCCCAATTCAGCTTTGAAAAAGGAGAACAGAGTGCGCCAGACATTTTCTGTGCAAACAAATGAGAAAATGGCTAAATATTTTGACCTCATACAGAGCAACGATAGAGGCTGATGTTCTTGGCGCCCAACTCAAGTAGCGCGGCGATAGATGCAGATGCTTCACGTGTGAACGCTCATAAGGCACTTCTTCGACTCTCAACCTTCAACTAGCTTAAATTTTTCTTACCGGCGCGGGCATGGAGAACAGAGCGGAAAATTGCGCGGACGCGGAATGCATTTGAGAGGGTAGAAAAATGTTCTTTCTTTATTTGACTTGTTGTTATTTACATTATATTGACGGAGACAAAGATATATTAAATTTAAACGTTTAAAATCATTAACGTTTAACGGAGAGTGACAACTAACTATATTTCCAGCGATTGTTTTACACAATGGAATCGACCATACAGATTCGCACTAAGGAGTAACAGAAGTACGATGCTTTAAATACACAAATTGCTGTTTACCTGAGGTGAAATAAACCTATTTATGTTTTAATTATGGCTCAATGATTCTAGGAAAATACAGGGTGTTATCACCAAACTATACGGTGAAAAACGACAACTACACATGTTGGGGTGTTTCCCCAACACATTTGTTGTGTTATTATTTTAAACGTTATTTAGTACTGATCCATTATAATGGCTAGACCTACAGCAATGGAACGTTAACACAGTAATAGTTATTTACAATATTAGTGTTGTAAAGATTCATATTACATAGTAATATGAATTTACAACAAGAATATTGTACAAAATTTTATCTGCTTTCATCTATGAATAAAAATATTTGGCAAAAGGCATTTTTAAAAATAAAAATGCACCTGTAAAAATGCACCTGCTATTAAGTTTACTAATCAAGTTTTTTATGTTACCTTTCGCATGGGTACTATTTCGCATGAGTACTGTCGAAACTTTGTCAAACAAATTCAAAAATATAAAAAGCGCTTTTCAAAATGAGCGATTCTGATGGAAGTGTACCCTCTGATATAGAAGCAGTGGCAAACAGCCATCTCAAGTTTAGTTCCGACAAAATCCAAGGCGCGGTATAAGTTGGAGTGCCAGAAATTTGAAAATTGGTGCAAAGCTAACAAAATAAAGGAGGTGTCTGAGAAAATCCTTTTGAGTTATTTTTCCGGAAAGCAACGCTCCCAGAAACCATCTATACTATGGACTCACTACTCAGTGTTGAGAACTATGATTTCAGTCAAGAAAAATCAAGATATAAGAAGATGTTCTCAACTAATCGCATTTTTGAAGAGAAGTTCAGAGGGTTACAAAGCCCAAAAGTCCAAAGTTTTTACAAAGGTAGACGTATATACGTTTCTTAGTACTGCAGATGATGAAACATATTTACTTATGAAGGTTGTTATGATAATCGGCATTTTTGGGGCTTGTCGGCGCGAAGAACTAGGTAGCTAAGTTAATGTTGGGTCATATTGAATACAATATTTGTATATAAAAATTGTGATTCCATGCTTGAAAACCAAAATTATCCGAGAATTTGTTATAACAGAAGGAAATGTGACAGGTGTCAACTGTTTAAGTGTTTTTCGAAAATATGCTAATCTTCGTCCTCTTAATGCAAGTCACAGACGGTTTTTGTATTCTACGGAAAAGGAAAATGTACCTCCCAGCCTGTCGGAATTAATAGTTTTGGAAGTATACCAAATGGGATTGCACCAAAACTTGCATTGAAGAATCCCGAAGGATATACTGGACATTGTTTTAGGAGGTACTCAGCCACCATTCTAGTGTTGATGGTGGTGCAGATATGAGGATGTTAAAGCGTCATGGGGGCTGGAAATCCTCTTCTACGGCAGGAGGCTACGTTGAGAATTCTTTACAAAATAAGAAACAAATAGCAAAGAAGATCATGGGGTCAGACACGGATTTAATGATTGGAAATTCAAACGTAAAGGGCTCCATCACATCCACTTCTGGTATACAAATTTCTAACTGTAAAAAGTGTATTAAGTGTTATAATTTAATAATAATTAATTTTAATTAATAATTGATAATTAATTTTATAATTGTTAATAATAAATAAATCATTCTTCTAAAAAGTGTAGTTTTATTTAACAGCAAAATGTTAATAAAACCGTTTTTTTTTTCTCATTACAGCACTAGTGCTGTAAAGGCATCTATTACAGCACTAGTTCTGTAATAGTTGCCCTTACAAAACGATTTATAGAACTGTAAAATTTATATTACTAAATGAATGTAGATAAAATTATTAACATAGTATCAGATAATATTAAAAAAGCATTACATGCTTCTAACTATAATGAAACTAAAAATTTAGAATGTCTTACGAAGATGTTATTGCGTTATAACCACTACGCTACAACTTTATTGTTTAACTTAGAAAATTACTACGGCACATATTCGCATCCTTAATGATGTATAATATAAAACTACTCGAAAACATAATGTTATGTTGATTGAAATGTAGGGGAAAGTGGGCGAATATGAACCACTTAAGCAAAACCCTTACAATAACTTTCCAGTTACCCACTTCAAAGTTGGCAGGATTGTAGAATAGAACTTGTTTAAATACAACATGTCAAGAACAGGTAATTTACCTTAAATATTGTTTGTACAATGAAGAAAACCAAAAATTCGTAATATCGACCTGTCGGCTAAAATCGACCGGACGTTCGGCTAATGTCGACCAGATCTTTCTAAAGGGTGTTGATAAAAACGAATGCAGTAAAAGACATTTTTATATTAAAAAAGAAAATACAGAGGAAAACCAGAACAGAATTTTAACATTTGTTACAAACGTAATTTTCAGCTTCCTCAATCTCCGTGCAATCAGCGGGAGCCCAACACCCACATGAATGGCACCTCCAACATAAGTGCCAAAATCTTGACATATAAGACACTTTTCTTCTTCTTCAACAGTCTCTTTTTTAGAACAAAAACACCGCTTAACCCCCTTTAATTAGTAATTTTTTACTTGCTTCCTTTTTTCCTTCTCTTCTTTTTTCCTCTTATTTCAGTGGCGTTGGGGTCGTAATAAGCGAATGTTAAGTTTTACGTGTTGCACTTCTAGTCTTTATTAGCGGCAATGGTATAAGGTCAGCAAAACTTATGTTTCTCTTTATGCGTTGCAAAGTCTTATCTTCATCAACAGTCAGTTCCTTTTCTAAAAGTTCTTCTAGATCTGAATTTGAGTTAGCTGATTCCGTCGACGAAGAAAATCTACGAAGGCGTTTAGAATTAAATTTAGGAATGGACTGCTTTGCAACCTAGAAGTAGACGGTCCAGCGATAGGAGATGATTTTCGCTCCCCATTTTCTCTTGAATGAAAATTTGTTGTTGGGGTGATGTTATCAGCAATTAGAAGATTCAGAGTAAAACATAGAACTTCCACAGTTGTAATGTTAGTGAGTTAATCATCACTAAATACAAAACGATTCAATGGAAACATGCCGGTCACTTCGAAAGCCTTCACCCCATTTTTCAGCATTGTTACCCTAATATAAGCATTCTTGAATAATTCTGCAATATCAGTGTGCAACTTTGCAAGATCTTCTCGTGTTCCTTGGATTTTACATACCTATCAAACTCTTGTTTGTAGACTTTTTTTTAGCGGTCCTAAAAAGCAAATGAGGAGCGGAAGCCTGTGGGACGTATGCGGGGGAACTGAGGCAACATTGATGCCAGTCTCTCTACAGAAATTGGCAGTGACTAAGCTGGAGTGGGTACAGTGATTGTCCATCACCAACAATACGGGATTATCCTTGCTAGGTTTTGCAAATCAAGCAAAATGCTCAACCCACTAACTAAAAAGATCTTCTCTGATCCAACCAGACTTTGAACAGCGGTAAATAGTACCCGTTGGTCCATTTTTTCAGTGCTGCTTTCATTCTTTCCCGTTTGAAAATGAACATTGGAGGGATAACGTGGCCAGCAGCCCTCATTGCCCAAACGACAGTCACTAACCGCCCTTTTTCGCCAATTATAAGTGCGCCCATTTACTTCTGTCCCTTTTTCGCAACAATCCGGCTAGCATTCTGGTCATTACTAACACTCGTCTCATCAACGTGAAAAACACGTTGGGCTTCAAATATATGTAGGCTTTTTGCGTGTTAAAATTATGTTTAAAATGGTTTGCTTCTGCAAATTCAAAAGCCTGCTCCCTGGATGATCTTACGGTTAACCCATAAAATACATCAGACAGCCTCATAATATTACTGGCCAGCTCCGACTCTTGCTCGACACTAAACACCGACTTTCTTTCCAGCTTGTATTTTTTGCAGAAAATAGACCCTTCAAGCGGTCCTGCCATATTTAATGGCACGCTGCATCATCTTCGGACCATGAAGAACGTGCACTTTTAAGCATATATTTCGTCCGGGCATTTGAAAATAAAAAAGGCATTAGTACATTATCGACCCCACAGTACGGAAATATCGACCACTCTGGTCGATATTAGCCTCCCGAGAATTCGAAATTTAAAGTAATATTTTACTATCAAGAAACTAGGTTATTAAAATATTAAGCGTTTAATCGATTATTCGATTTCTTGCCCACCCGTACCGACGACTTTAAAACAGATATAATTTTTTAAATTCCAATTTAATAATGCGTTGCGTTAAGGGTAATTTAAGAGACATAAAACCATTTTGAAAATACTTACAATACAACATATGAAGCAAAAAACAGAGAAGCATAAATGCTCAAACAAGACAGCAGCAGGGAAAACTGCGGACGTTACAAATTTAGCCAGTAAGGGACCCTCATTTCGACGCGCCATATTCTGATAATCTGGCTTCAGTTGTTGCAAAATTATGTCTAACACCAACACATATCCTCAAAGTTGTATTAGCACGTTAGCAGTATAGTATAGTTTTTATCTTTTTATTATGTATTTGGTCAAAACTATATGATAAGAAGGGTCACTCTCCGCGGCGGCATCGGCATGTCAACGGTGTGTCTCCTTCCCCGCGCGAAAACTAGCAGAATATCGGCACGCCATGATACAAATAAAACAATCATGTTGGCAGGCGACCTTTGACGCGGCGGCCATAGACCAGTTCATCCTTTTGTCAGAATATTTGTATTTGGAAATATGGTGAAATATTAACACAAAATCAAAATCTCTTAGTTATTACAAACCTTGAGTATTGTTATCAATAATAACTAATTAAAAACGATAATAGATTTTTGAAACAGCCGGTTGAATACAAACTTTATCAAAATATTTATTTGGTGATATTAATAAAAAACCATAACGTAAGTTTGACAGGGCGCTGCAAACAATTCAAAAGATATCAACTGTGTTTTTCCAAAGCCAACTAGAGTACTAAGTGCTATAAATAATTTCGTCATAAATTTGATTATATATACTGCAAACGAAAATATCGTTTATGGCCAGCTTTTATTTAAATTCAACCTGTGTGCGCCGGAGTTCGCCGATCGTTACCAGGCAACAAAGAAAACAAACTACGATTCCTTTGTAGCGCTCGCTGAATACGCATAACCCGTTGAGTGGGCCTTCTTATCGTTAGTTAATATTCGGTGCCTTGATTTAAACGCCCTAAATTTAATACGACCAAACTAAACTGACACATGCGCTCTGATAATGAAATGGCCGATTGCCTTTTGCTTAGATTATAAAAGGGAGGGGATACCGCGCACTGCATTCAGACAAGGTTATTGATCTGTTACCGAAAACGACAAGACGCCATTGCTTTGGTGCAAAACAAAGGATTTGGTACGATCGTGTTTTATTGTGATAATTTGTGTTTTTGAAGGGTTTAGTGTAAAAAACTGTGTTTGTACAGCTTATGGTTGTAAAAGCTACAGCAGTTCAAGGGACCCAGGAGTTACGTATCACAGGTAATTAACAAGTGACATTTTTTGGCAGTGATCAGTTTTCTCAAATATTTCAAAAACCAATTATTTTATAGCAATATCTTCTAAATATGATTTATAATATACTATTATGAAGCCGCTAATTATATTGCAGAACATATTCTTGTTGTTTGTAATTAGTAAATTAGCTTTTTATGTACCTGTTCCTTACTTTCTCCAGTGGCGTAGAGATTGATTAAAGATAATAATTATTATTCAGATTCACCACTTACAAATGTTAAATGAAGCAGTCCCGACCATATTTCAAGAAGTTCACAGATATCGGCAACCAAAAATGGTAAGTCTGGTTATTTATAGATATAAGGCCATTACATTAACCGGACATTATAATAAGAGATATTCAAAAATTCATTAAATTATCTTTTTTATTGCTGTTTTTGCATGGGCATATTGTGTACCTACTTGTAACTCGACTAGTAAATATCATACATTTATATGTTTTTAACATTTATTGTACACTACAAAAACACTGGGCGAAATTGTTCTGCACTAAATTATACCACATTATATTATTACAAATTATATTTAGCGTTTTTGCGATTATTTATTATTGCTTAATGCAGGAAAAAAGAGTCGTTGTGAAAGTTCGGAACCAACCTCGTCAGCAGCAGCCGAGACTGATACCCTTGCTGATTCCCCACGGAAGATAAAACTAAGGAAGCAATTGTTTCACCAACTTGCTAAAAGTAAGTAAGTCGCTGAAGAGCAAATAAATATGGCTTCATCTCATCTTATTGACATTTGTGAGCCTGCTGAAAGTTTGGAATCTATTTGGAAGGATCATGATTATATCATGAATATTTTCATTATAAGTACGTGTTCCTTGCAAATAGTACAATATATAGCTGGTTTTGTTTCACATACCTAAATTAAAACGTACAGTAAAATGTGAAACTTGTGTTAGAGCATTGATTGGTAATAAACCAGGTTTTCTGAATTCTTTAATTTAATTTAAAACTCTCGGTGGTCTTACATATCCTTCAGATGATGTTATTAATATTTGCTTAAAATTCGAGAATTATTTAAGAACAAATGAAAATAATTTGCATAGGAAATATTTTGTGCTAGAGCTCACAAACAAAATTGTACCTAGTGTTTTAGGAACTAATGTTTTTATGTGTTTAGAAACTAATGTTTTTAAGTGTTTAGAAACTCATGTTTTAGAAAATGAAGTTAACCATATATACTTTTTAATAAAATCTTAAGTATATACAAATAATTTAAATGTAAGAATTAATTTTACTGCAAAAAGTAAGACCCACAAGTGATGGACTCTGTGCGAAGTAAATTTACAAAATTAATTTTATTTAAAGGCCAATAAAATAAGATTGTATTATAAAGTAAGCGTAAAATCAAGTGTTAGATAAGTAATAGTTGATAAATGTAAGTAATCCCTCAGATTTCAACTAGAGTTGTCAGGTGTCCTGGATTTGAGCCTCAGATTCCACCATCCTGCGAAGACCTCTTCTCTTCCAGCATGCCCAATGTCCTGGATTCTATGAATGCTCAAATTATTCTTCTTGGGAATTGTTTACCATTACCGTTTCACTTAAAATTTCCCCTACAGCGACCACGGAGCTGGGTCCCAGTCACCTCTACCGCCACCGCTCTCTTTTGTTAAGCTGCTACGCTACCTGTTTGTATTATTGTATTTGTATTTAAAATTTGCAGGGTTATATTTTAATTAGGTGCTAATATAAAAATTGGATGACACAGTGAAAGGTGGAAAACTATTTTAAGGCACGTGCCCACCCCCGGGCTGAGTCTATTTCCAGCTATTGAAACATTACTGACTATTTTTCCAGCAATAAAAAGTTACCTCTCCGTCTACCAGGAGGAACATATTTCCGTGACCTACAGCGTTTTTTTCTGTAAGTTGTTTTCATAACACTGAAAATTATTTTTGAAATGAAACAAAAACTTGAACAAGCCGATTTACTTTGTTCGAAGTCTATGATATTTTAAATTCTCTAAGACAAAAAATTAGTCAAAGGATAAATGAAAATTTCTTTGGTTTTCATGCAACAAACTTTAAAAAAAATGTCTCTTAATGAACAAAATAAAATAAAGGGGCCCTTTTCAAAATGTTATAAAAATTTATTTGATTATCTTGACTTACACCAAAGAGTCCTCAATTATTGATTGAATTAATGTAGAAATATTAGAATTTATGAAGTTTTGAGTTTAATAAAACATGGCCTTCTTAATATGCGTTTGCCCTTCCTTTTTCAACTCTGTGTCTTGTAATTCTCAAAATTAAACATGACAACCATAATTTCAACACCAAGCTCAGGTATCAAGAGCCAATTAATTTTAACAGATATTAGCATATATTTAAAAGAGATAAATCTGTAAACTAAATAATGTTGTCATGTTTATTTTTTAGATTAGTAGTAGGATTTATGCTGTAAGGACCTTTCTGTTCACATTTAATTGTAATAGGATATCTAGCAATCCTGGCATGTTAAGTTGTTGTTTTTGGTTTGGCTCTCAGTTGTAAATGATAATAAATTTTCGGAAAATAGATTCTTATCGGAAATTAGCAAATTTTCCTTTTAACAGTATTATTTGTCTTTTTATGTTCAATAAAATAGTTATTTTCCTAACAAGTGCGCAAAGTGATACTTTTCCGCACGCGACTGATGTTGACCGAACGACGCGAAGCGGAGTTCGGTCAATCAGTCGAGTGCGGAAAAGTCACTTTGCGCAAGTGTTAGGAACAATATTTTTTCTACGAGCGCAGTCCAAACAAGCACAGAATAATAATGACCCATATTTAAATAAAACAAAAAGTGTCTGTCAATTATACCTACTGTTGCTTTACGTGAATATTATTGTTGACCTGACATGACTTAAAAAGATATGGTTTTTGGTTTAAGTTGTAATATCGCGAATTACGGAAGCTTTGAGAGAAAAGAGCCTGTTTTTTGGGATACTTCGTTTTACACCTAGATTTGTTTAAAATCTGTCAATCTGACAATTATAAGTATTGTTGCTTGACATAATTTTTTACTACTATACCGAGGATTTCAAAATATATGGTTTTTGGTTTAAGTTACAATATCGGGAATTACGGAAATTATTAGGGAAAAGAGTATAATTATGACTTAAAACGGTTTCTTATATTGCATAAAAAGTCCAAAAGTGTAAAGTTTCTAAAGGTATATGAACATGTTCTTGTCTCTGGTGATTTTAGAGAATTTTACTTTCCCGCACACTTTCCCGCATAGCGTGCGGGAAAGTACTACTTCGCGCACTGAGTAGCGTGCGCAAAGTAGTCACTTTGCGCACGCTCATAGAAAAACGTTTTTATCAACCTGGTCTTTCATTGCTATTTATTTCAATTCCAGTAATACATAGGTATAAAGAATATGAAAAGAGTAGAAATTATAGGCATATCTTATAGCATATACAGGGTGGCCCTTAAGTAATGGGGAACAGAGCAGCAGTAAATTATTCACTTCAAAGCATAACGATTTAGAGCAATTTTTATAATCCGAAAGTTTATATTAAGAGTATTAAGACAGATACAGGGTCTCAAAGTTAAAAAAATTATTTCGAGTTTTTAAATATTTTCAAAAGTTTACGGAGCATTGGGTTAAAATTTGGTGTAGGGATGTTTTTTGGGGCGGAAAATAATAGTCTGGGCTCATTTTTCTTCTATCGGATAGAGGGCACTACGAGCAGCACTTTTCTTACTTTTCAACTGCAATAACTTGTTGTCACTAGGTATAATAAGACTCATCACTCCTAACTGATAATCTTACGACTTTTTTACGTAAAAAAGGTACTCTTGTCAAATAACGCTAAAGTTGTAGTTTTCGAAATATTTGCTATTTTAATGTAACATTTAAGGTAATACTTCTTATTTTATCATATAACGTTGGTATTTTTAAAATGATTTTGTAAAAGTTTAACCAAAAAAATCGTTTTCCTCTTGTAAAATATTATAAACAAAAGTTTGAAATTTTGTGTTTTATTTACCCGTCAATTATTCAAAAACAGCTTGTATTGAAGAATTCTTTCTGCTGGATCTCAAACAACGGACAAGTCATTGAGTATTAACATAGCAAATATTTCGAAAACTATCAACTTTAGCGTTATTTGACAAGACTTCCTTTTTTACTCGTAAGACTATTAATTAGGAGTGATAAGGCTTATTATACCTAGTGACAACAAGTTATTGCAGTTCAAAAGTAAGAAAAGTGCTGCTCGTAGCGCCCTCTATCCGATAGGAGAAAAATGAGCCCAGATTATTATTTGTCGCCCCAAAAAACCCCCCTACACCAAATTTTAACCCAATGCTCCGAAAACTTTTGAAAATATCTAAAAAAACTCGAAATAATTTTTTTAACTTTTCAAATCTGTCTTAATATAAATTTCGAATAAAAAAAATTGCGCTAAATAGTTATGTTTTTAAGTGAATAATTTACTGCTGCTCTATGTCCCATTACTTAAGGACCACCCTGTATACATGTATCTGCGACAAAATATAAAAGAAACCGAAAATGTTTTGTTTTTTTTTTTTAAATTTCGAACACTTTGCTGTCTTATAATAAACAAATATTTTAATAAGTTTTTCCGAGTTTAAATCTCCATGCTACGCCACTGGCAGTTTGGCTTTGGTCCCAACTGGTAACAGATGTCTGCGGCCTATTATCTGTCCTCTCTCTTTCCTTGTTTAAGGCCTTTTACGGCGAAGTGAGCTGTTCAAACGTTAGGTGGCATGACTTATGTCTACGAGCTGACCCATAACTCTGAGTGGAGTAATGTGGGTCGCCTAAATTCACTTTTCGCATGGCTCTCCGCTCGCTTCGCTCGCTACGAGGGCTCAAGAAAGGGGAACTAACCAGGTGCTAAGCCAAACTACGTAGCAGTTATGTTACATTCACTTTAGTATTTATTTGAAGGCCGTATGCAATGATGTATAATGCAGGATGTATGCTTCTTGGGCTCCCATTGTCTTTATTTGTATTTCACCTAGCTATATATCTCCAATCGTCTTCAGGTGAATATTAAATAAATAAAAATAATGGAGGTCCAAGAAACATGTATCTTTTATTTACATTGACACTGCGTTTGCAATAATAACCGTTACAGGGTATCTTCAGTTTTAAAATATGTAAATTCTTTGTTGAGTGGAAAGTTTTAAATGGTATTAAACAAATGTAAAGGCCATTAACAAAGCAAATAAGAGAACACCAAACACGTAATAAAATCACAAAATTACATGCATTAGCCAAATATTTGTCAACTATGTATTTGGTAACAAAAACAAGGTACACTGGAAGGCTTCAATTACATGTCTATATGAAAAAGTGATTAAAAACTTATTATAATTAAAGTGAGTGCTATTATAAAATTAAATAAAAAAAACCTTTGTTCCGTCGATCTTTATATAAATGCTAATGTTAATGTTAGTACTTCCAACTACATTAAACAATAACTTTTTGTATCATATTGTAAAATTTCTCTTTGCGATATGAACCTGTATTGCAACAGGAATTGAACCCAGATTTTCCGCGTGTCCCAATTATTTCGGTTACGACAATCAAAGGAGGTACAAAACCGCAATAGATACGACGAACAAAGAAGTTTCGCTCGGAGTAACGTTACATTTAAAATATTCAAAGGTAGATGCTAAGGTTGTTTTGTGCGACTTGGGTTAGAGCTTTGTTTCAATAACGCATCAACCCTCTTTGTAATAAAAGGACTTTAAATTAAAGTATTAATATTTAAAATCCTTAGTGGATTCATTTCGCCTATATTTCAGGCAAAAAATAACACTATAAATATAATCGATGTTATCCAAGGGATCTTCTAATTCTATTGAATCTCTCTCACTGTACAAATAGTTTGTCTAAATTGATAACAACATTTTGAATCAATATACGTACATATCTTATGGTTTCTAAAAACCCCATTTTACTCTGTATAAATTATAAAGTTTGCTATCTAGCCGAGATGAAAGAACAGATATCCGCAAATAAAAAATGTAGTTACTGCAAGCATGAGAAACGGCCCGCTATAATTACTTTGATAGCTTTGCCGTATGTAAACCATTACCATTCACGAGATAACTTCTAGTAGTAGTAGTCCGGGTTACCTGTTAACCAAGCGAGCCTGTAGCGGACCAAAGGTAGCGGTGTCAAAGATAAAGAATATAACGACATCTCCTCGTACTCGCCCTACCCCTACCCCGAATAGGTAAGATCATTCTCAACCCCTATGAAGCCTGCAGTGCCCCGTAAGGATGCCGGTAGGTGTGCTGAGTGCATTTCTTCCTTTTTAAGCAACTGTGCTACTGATATCTCGCTTCTTCCATGACATATTTGTCAAGAATCTTTGTAGCTTGCTCCCTTGTGAAGCCAATAATTGGTTCATGTCTTTCAGTGGCCTCCCCAGCACTCTAACCTTTAAGTTTTTTAGTCCGTACATTACCCGGAATGCTCACTGTGTCCAGAAACCCAAACCAACTCGACCTCATTCTTCATCGTGGCCCATTCCAGAGCGTTCGCGGATTCCGGGATCTTTATTGTTTATTCATTCATTTCCTCGCTGTACCTTCCATAAGGTTAAACTTCTGCTTAGATACTAAGGTGTATCTACCCATAGGGTACGACTTAAAAACTCCTAGATCATCCTGATATGCTCCCACTCTCTAAAGGTTAGTGTTCGTGATTTTAAAGGTATCGGTGCACCAAACACGTGAATTACTAGGGAATTCTATGTCGTCCTCTCTAATCACTGTTTCCTTATTAGTATTCTTAGGTTAAGTCTTCTCTAAATCTTTAGGTGATCTTTGATTAGAGACACCCTGATATTGATAGGGTATTTTTGGTACAAGGCTTTTTCAAGCAAAATTCTTAACCCACTCACTAAAAAGATCTGATCTTCTGTGATCCAACTAGACTTCGAACAGTGGTAAATAGCACTCGTTGGTCTATTTTTTCAGTGCTTCTTTCATTCTTTCCCGTTTGAAAATGAACATTGGCGGGACAAAGTGGCCAGCAGCCCTGGCGTATGTTCAAATTAATGAAAAATAAGTAAAAATTATAATATTACTGTCGGATATTCATTTGTAATGATTTACGAATATTAGCACCCGGAAAAGAGGTTTTAGGATAACATAAACAACGAAGTTCTCATTAATAACTTATCTGTCACAATAACTATTTAAGGAAATCATTACTGCTACATTTTTCGCTTTTTATTATGGTTTTATTTTATTAATATGCTATCTGCTATATATCTTGTCAAGAATGTTATGGTTTTGATATATATTTTGCTCGATTATACAAACCTAATATTATGTGAAATGGATCTTTTAGAATTATTAGAATCTCTCATCACGACAAATTCAACAGGCGAGGCGGTGCTGTGCTGTAGAGTGCTTGCTAAGCATGATAGGAAGTTATGTTATCCTTTGACACAGGCAGCCTTCTAACTTTCTACAAGGACGTGTATTGTTCGAATTTCGCAGATGCATATGGAATTAATGTTGATTTTAAGTTTGCGAAATCATCCAGATTTATGTACGAGGGAGGTGGGATTCCATCAGTCTACAACATGATCCGATTTGCTTAATAAAGGTATTGCACAAGCAGAGAAATTAGTAAGTCACTGGGGTTGTGAGGATTAAGGTAAAGTGACCATACCCAAAAGGCAACCTCACCTGAACGCGGTGCACCCTGCTAGAGAACTAACGAGACTCTGTCGACGGGATATCTGCCGGAATAAGCAGACCCCTCTTACTGGCCAACAGCTTCGGGTTGATGAGCCGGTAATAGTTTAGGCACTCACTTGTCCTGGAAATGAGAAATCATGTCTAAAGGATGATGAGTCAAGAAATGATCAACGGCATGTGGATGCAAAAGGAAAGGAGAAACCACTACATTAAAGACCGTAATGGTATTCTTAGTACAATAGAACACAGCAATCATGGAAATATTCAAAACGAAATATTCCGGAATTTAATGTTCTCCAATCGGATCTCCGGAGAGAACAGTGGCGAATGAGTTTATGAAACCACCAACAAGCGATATGAAAATTGGAATATGAAATGCAAGAAGTGTATTCACACCAGGAAAACTGAACTACATAGTGAAGGAAATGCTGAGACCGAAAGTAGGTGTTATAGGAATAAGTGATGTCAGACGGCCGGGAAGCAGCAATTGCGCACCAAGCAATGACATGTTCTACTATTCGGGACATTATGACCCACAACATCTATATGGAGTTGGAATGATCTTAGACAAAAGTCTTACAGGTTCAGTTTTGAGTTTTACCCTATACTTAGACAGAGTCATGATGCTCCAATTGAAAACACGTATAGAAATTTGAACATAATACAGGCATATCCACTGACAGCAGAGAAAGACGACAACGAAGTTGAGGAATTTTATAATGAACTAGATAATATCTTTAGGAGCATAATAATGATGCAATGATATTACAGTAGTAATGGGAGATTTTAACGCCAAGGTCGAAGCGCACACGAGGGGGCTTGGTCTGGAAGAAAGGAACAAAAGAAGAGATTGACTAATAGAATTCTGTCAAGTTAGAAATCTTATAATAACAACTACCTTCTTCAAACTACCAAACAGCAGATTGTATACGCGGGATCTTCTGAGGATAGTCCGCAGAACACAGTAAGAGACCAGATAGACTATATCCGCATCAGCAACCATTACAAGAACGCCCTCAAAGCTACAAAAATTACCCAGGTGCTGTCATTAATTCCGACAACAACCCAGGAATAGCTAAACTCAATGTAAACATGGAAGAGATAACAAAACGTCCAAAGAATTATAAAGACGCAAAACTCATTAGGGACGCTAAAACCCATAACTCAATAAAGAAAGAGACAAACGAATGCATAAGAGAGATTCATAAACTAAACGAAGTCATGGTAAATGGCAAGCGGAAACAAATAGAAACAAGGTAAGGACCAGTAGCTGAAGAACATCCAATAAATAAAAGAAGCAAGAAAGAGCCTTGGATAGCCTCAGATATTCTGTATCTTATGGAAGAGAGGAGGAAGAGCAAGAGTAATGTGAGTGAATACAAGACATCAAATAAAGGAATACAAAGGGAAATTAAAGAACACATAGAAGAATATCTTGCAGCTCAATGCGAAGAGATAGAATTACTAGAAAAAAATTCGACTGCTTTCACATGCACAAAAAGATAAATGAGAGGGTTTGATGCAACAAAATCGATTTAAGAATTGAACAACGTACACTTAAAAATATTAAGATCAGAAATAGAATATGCCCTGAAAATAGGAAACCAGCTGGTCCTGATCAAATTTCCATAGAAATTATCAAGCTCTTTGATGACGGTGTGATTGATATTCCTCTGGACCTTTTCAACAACATTTATGAGAAGACATCCCTAAAGAATAGTTGCCGTCAACTTTTGTGACGTAAAATCAAATCCTAAAGAATGCGCAGATTACTGAACCATTGCGCTCATGATTCACATCTTAAAAATTTTCTTTCAAAATTATCCAAAAAATATTGTAATCTACTAAAATGCATAAGCTACTAAACAAATATCACCCTGTCGCAAATTTGAACTTGAACATGGAGATTGTTTCATAAACATTAAAGGCAAACTATAAACAACGTGAGCAATCAACGCGAGCGACTTTCAACCGTAAGCATGCCATGATCATCACTTTCTTTAGTATAAATACGCTAACGAACCGTAAGTTCTTCAGACTTTGGTCTCACCTACAGCTCCCCTCAAGTTAGCCACTTGATGACTGCCGTCTGGGTTCTATCCGCTCCTAAAGTTAGCCATACGACTGCTTTAGGTTCTAGTCCTTTCCTTCCAAACCTGGTACCGGTTAGCCATTTGACGACTGCTAGGACCAAGGGTTTCACAACCTCCATAGTAAAGTCCTGACAAGAAGTTTGTCAGAGTGTTGAGAAAGACAAGGGTCTAAATAGTCAGTTAAAAAGTTTAGTGAAATCTCTTAATGCTCTTAAATAAAACTCAACTCTTAAGAAAAACTATAAATTATAAGACAGTAAACAAAGACCTATAAACAGTACCTCAAATCGAGAAAACATGCGCACCGTAGTAATCGGGTATAATAGAATCTCATTTTTTCTGACCAATAATTATTGTTAAAGTTTTATCGTTAATACATTGTTATTGTTATAAACTAAACGTGTTTACTTTATCATCTCTTCTTACCCCACGTAACGCGGTCCTGGTCTACCTCAGTTACCCCCCGGCACGCTAAGCAAGGCGTGTCCTCGCGAGTAGAATATCCAGTGATAGATTAAAGGAAGCAATGAGACCCCGTCATTGTACTAATCGCGACGCGGCTCTTCTCTGAGAATTTATTCTTTAAAGAAATCACGCTACCCCCTAAGCTACTCGTGACAATATTATACAGGAGGCTTGAAGAGGATATATAAGCAATACACAGTTTGGATTCCGAGAAGAACTTGGAACACGGGGGGCGCTATTTGGGAATAATGTGCTTTTCTAGCGCTGTCTTGATATAATCAAGGACGAGGAATCAGTAGGAGTGGTTATAAACGGAGAAGTGATTAATAATAAGAGATAGTCTAATGATACTATCTTGTTAGCGAACAATCTTAGAGATACACAACACCTCCTAGAAAAGTTGAACGATCGATGTAACGAATATGGTCTAAAAATACATTAAAAAAAACTAAACTCATGATAGTTACAAAGTTTCCACAAAATCAAAACAATACAAACGTGGGAGTAGCGAACACCGCAATAGAGAATGTGCAGGCATATAAATATCTAGGAATCTGGATAGAACAATCCAGTAATCAAACAGGAGAGAGAAGAACAAGAATAGAGATAGCTAGATCAACATTTTTAAAGATGAAAAAGCTATTTAGTAGTTGGGATATTAAGATAGGACTTAGGATGAGGATGCTGCGATGCTACGTATTTCCCACGCTCTTGTATGGAGTTGAAACTTGGACCTTCAAGAAGAGTCACATGGTCAAACTACAAGCCTTCGAGATGTGGTGCTACCGTAAAATATGGCTAATCACCTGGACCGATAAGATCACTAGTGTCGAAGTCCAAAATCAGATGCTAAAAGAATGCAAAATTATTTACACCGTGAAAAGGAGAAAACTTCAATACTTGGGTCAAATCCAAATACACACTTCTACAGCTTATAATTTTGGGGAAGTTTGGTGGAAGAGTTGGTAGACGCCGTGTGTCCTGGCTGAAAAACCTAAGAGGCTGGTTTAATTGCAGCAATGTGAAACTGTTCCGAGGTGCAGTCAATAAGGTCTGACCGATTGAAATGGCTATAACTAACTTTAGTTTGACTCCACATATTTGAGCAAATTAGGTCTCGTTGGAGAGAGGAAACCTTGTTTATCAAGAACAAAATACATCCATGACAAACTGGTTTTCACTGCTTCCGCTAGGGGGCGCTAATACAAATGTTCATAGTTTTTTACAATGCAATTACTTCAACAGGAACAGAAAGTAGATCAGACTAAACAACATATCGATAACTCCACGCGTTCAGGAATTATTGCCAGAAATGTCAAAAGAGCAATTTTTAACAATGCATGCATTGAAAAACAAATTATTTTTCGAACTGCTGTGGTCAGTCCAAATAAAAAAATATATATTATCAAGAATAATTATTAAACAACCATTTAAAGAACCTAGTTCCAACAAAACATTTCAATTTAATGCCTCATGTGTTTAATGTTGAACACATTTTTTCAATCTTTGTTGGGTGGAGAAAACTGCTGGTTCAATACTGGTTGGGATAGTTGAAGAATTTCATCTCGAATTTTATTTTCCATGTCTATCCTTGTCGGTTGAGTTTGATACACGATGTCTTTTAGGCGTCCCCATAAAGAGAAGTCGAGACACGTCAAGTCGGGCGACCTGGCCGGCCAAGGAAATAAGCTTCCCCTTCCTATCCAGCACCTCTGAAAAGTCTCGTTGATATTAGGTTTGTTCTAGCAGCGATTTAAACCCAAACCAAACCAAATCCAAGCCATCCGGAGTTTGCGCATAGCGATTTAAGTGTCGCTTATATTGCAATGCGCAAACTTCGAATGGCTTGGTTTTGGTTTGAAATCGCTGCTAGAACAAACCTATCGTTTCCCACAGTAATAGAAAATTGAGCTGAACAACCGTCCAATTGCAGGATTGCAGGAACATGTTTTGCCTCGTTTCTAACAAGATAGAACTCAATAATCAAAAACTCTAGAAAGACGTTTGCCAGTTAAGGGTCTATCGAAAAAGTAGGGTCCGATAATTTGA
The DNA here is from genome assembly GCA_016904865.1 of Pissodes strobi. Taxonomy (NCBI): domain Eukaryota; kingdom Metazoa; phylum Arthropoda; class Insecta; order Coleoptera; family Curculionidae; genus Pissodes; species Pissodes strobi. Next base: position 97,825 of record MU184998.1, on the reverse strand, counting down.
TTTCCTGTAATGCCACACCTCACGTTCATACTCCAGCGACCTTAGTGCCTTATCTTATGTCTTGTAATGAGCCTTAAGCGTTGGGTGTCAAATATGTAACATTATTTGTTAGTTCCTCATTAGGCGGTCCATATGCTAATTTACTCAGCGGCTTAAATTTTTTTTAAACGTGAGGGTCTAGGTCTTGGCAGTTAGGTGCGAGCGCCATTAAATCTTTTTTACTAGAAATTTACCGTAAGTATGATTCTGGAAAATAGGATAATAAAATTGAAAAAAATGCCCTGTATAAGAAGGTTGCGAAACAATGGATACGCAAATTAATTACTACTTTGACTGCAATTTACCAAAATAAACACCAAGATTCCAAATAACTTATTTATTTAAATATGAAAGCATTGAGAACTTACACAAACCCTTTCAGGACAATTAATCCTATATCAAATTATCTAGAGGTTATGGTAACACACATAAAAATTGATGAGAAGTTTATCTTGTAATGTATTTCACCTATATTATCATAACATTAAATCAAAGTAAATTAGGATACTACTCTTTAATCTATGCGTTATAACAATCATATTGCCCAAATCTTATTGCATAGGTATAGCTAGTAAATATATGCGGGTATAAATGAAATTATTATTAACCAAATTTAACCTTAAAATTAATCCCGTGGCACTTACTTAAGCAGTGTCGCTAGAAGTAGCTCTTTTCGAGATATTGCAATGTAAACTGTTACTATGCAGTGAGTAAAATATTAACTGTAAGGTAGACTTGATTGTTATAATCTAAATTAGATATTTTGTATATGAAATTATTTATTTATTTTTGTACAATTTAAGTTACGGTTACTCATAGCGATATTTACAAACTATATAATTTTTACGCAAAGAGACTGGATAATAGATATTTTATAAAAATATAATAGGTATATTGAAGCACTAAACTAAAAAACTATGAGATTTCAAGGTATTCTACCTAGCAGCAGAAATCTCTTTATTTAAATATTCCTGGAATAATAATTCCCATCTGACACATAAATATTCTTCAAATATTTTGATCATTCTGGCGATATTCTAGGTTAATTAAATCAAAGATTCCTGGAATGATCATTGCCACCTGGCACAGGAATATTTTTCACCTTTTTCGGGATATTCTAGTTTGAATTAATCAAATAGTCCTGGACTGATCATTAGCACTTGCCGCAGAAACATTATAAGTATATTAAAGATCCTGGGGATATTCTAGTTTGATTAAATCGACTGAAGATTACCATCTAACCCAGAAATATTTCAAGAATATTCTGAACATTCTAAACTATTTGAAATATTTAAACTACTAATTAATTATCACCATGTCCTAAGTTTAAACCTGAATTTGAAAAATATTATGTAAACGTTCAAGTTAATTTATAAACAAAGCTAGCGAACAGCGCAAGCAATTATGAACATTAAAGTTGCAAAGATTAGCAGATTTTATGATGTAAATAGTTAAGCAGGCCAACCAGTCCGTCAGGCTTTTGCCTCTCACCTATTCCGCTCTTCTCCTGCTATTCATAGGGATGTGGTAGCTGCTCTAACCATATCCTAATCTGCAGATCCCCACTCGGAAAGTGCAGTTTACAGGAACGAATTTCTGGAGGGGTACCTGCCTAAAAAGTACTTAAGTCGAATTTACGATAGATCTGTCAAAATTCTACATCAAGTGACTTTTAAAGTTAAACAGCTATAGGACCTTAAAGTGCTGAGTGAAATTAAGATAAACTAAGAACCTTAAATAATTACCTCATGAAATAACCAAACGTAAACATAAATTAAAACACAACACCGATCTTAAAGAACTTTATTATAATACTAAGACCATACCATACCTCAACCGAAAGGTCATTCGTGTTTTAGTAAGCGGATATAGTACAAATTCATCAAGTCTCTAACCAATAGACGTTGTTAATTAAAAGTCAGTTTTCAGCTTGTTTGGACTTTATTGTTAAGCTTTTAAATCAAATGCCAACGTTTTCGATGCATTTCATATTTCAACACCGTTCAACATTTAGACAGTTTCAAAAAAATCAGTGCAGCAATTATACAGGAATTATACAGTATTTCAAGAACGTTATACGTATTTCAACACCGTTCAACATTTAGACAGTTTCAAAAAAATCATTGCAGGAATTATACAAACAACCGACATACAACGTAACAACTTAGAGAACTAATAAATAACACAACATCGAAGTGATCGATTAAAAGCAATAAAAAACATTAAAACATCGATAAAAAAACATTAAGGCCGCTGTGTTCTTATAATAATTATAGTAAAATACCTTACCCAGATTATTCGAGCTACGGGTCGCATTAATTTGAACGATCTATATTTTTTGTAAAAAATGTTAGTACGATACTACTGCTTGCCGAAATGTTTGGTACTGATTCTCTTTTTCTCTTATCGATTTGCATTCGAATTTAAGCATGAAATAATATAGGAAGTGGTAGTCCCCAACCAACACTATATTTTTGGTTTATTGTAGCAAAGAAAACGAAAAGTAGAAGGTTAATATAGAAAAAGGTAGTTTATGTAGTCTATTGATTAGGAAATGACTTGAATGCAAATTATTGCAGAACGATTACGCACAATTGCTTATAATATTACAATAAATGGCACTTAAGTTTTGTGTGTCTTTATTAAGGTTTATATTGGGTTTATTAGTAGTAATATGGCACATTTCCAAGAAAAGTCTTTGATGACTATTGGAACAAGACAAAGCACAATTGGAGAGGAAAAGAAGGATGCAGACAAGCCAAGGAAATGATTCTAAATCCTGACGGATCCAGAGCAAGGCGACTGCTAAAAAAGAGCCGAGAGGACATCAGGAACTTGGTAGGTATTCTGACTGGGCATGGAAGCCTAAACAGACATCTGCACCTTATCGGCGTGAGGGACAGCCCACTCTGCCTGAACTGCGGGACAGGGGAGGAGTCCTCATACCACTATATAGGAATTTGTGATAGGTGGAGTCGCCTAAGGAGGAAGATACTGGGAGCACCAACACTTGCTCGGGAAGATCTAAAGGATCTGGACTGGGAGGACGTCCTCACCTTTATCAAGGTGACGGGCCGTTTCAGTGCGGGCCGGGTGTTGGAAGTATCCAGGTAGGGGAGGGCGGATCGGGAATGGTGAAAAGGGACTTATAGGCCTACTTACCGGGCTTCGGCCCCCCCACCCTTACTACTACTACTACTACTAGGGTGACTATCTAAGATAGTGGACGACTGAAAGTCAAAATGGTGTGCTGTTTCAAAATGGTGCTTTGATAGACCTGTTTTTGGATTGTCTTATTTTGTAATATCCCAATCCCTGCTGTGTTCTTAAATACGATTTTTTAGATATTGTTTTGTTTGGCCTATATAGCATACATTGCAGTTGTTACACGGTATTTTATAAACTATGTTGCTTGCGTTATCTTTTGGGGTTGGATGTTTAACCTGCGAAAACAGATTTTTTACGGTTTTTTTGTTGTACATAGCGACTTCAGAGTTTGGTGTTCTAAGCTTCTTACTTAGGGATTCAGACAAACCTTTCACATAAGGTATTTTATAATATCTCTTGGACGTTTGCAAGTTATGCTGTGTGTTTTCACCAGTGTTGATATTTCTGCGGGGTTGTTGGTTTAAAATACGGTTGATAAAACTTATGGGGTAGTTATTTGCACATAAGGTGCTTTTTAGTAGATCTATATTTTGTTTCCAAAACTGTTCATCTGATAGTTTAAAAATTTTATTTTGGAGTTGTTTAATTATATTGACTTTTTGGTGAAGTGGATGCGCCGATTGGTAATTAAGTATTCGATTCGAACTGGTGGGCTGTCACCGAGTGATCCATATATAAATAGAAGAACGGGATATAAAAGTCAAGACTTTCCAACGTCTTGGTCACAATATAGTCCATTACTAAGGTGGTCAGAATTGGACTTATTGGGGCTCCCATAGGAGTACCAAAGGTTTGTTGGTAGTATTGACCTTCATAAACAAAGAAACTACTTTTAAAAGTAAATTTCATGAGTGAGTAAAAATCTTCCATATTTATCTTTGTGTGTTTGGATATTTCTATCCAATGCAAATCGATAATATTCATACGTAAGTCCTGAGGCATATTGGTAAAGAGAGACTTGACGTCAAAGGAGACTAACTCATAATCATCGGGTAGGTTTACATTTTTTTATTTATCACCTACTTCATAAGAATTTTTAACATTATGATAAAATTTTGAAGACAAATTGTTAAGTATTTCGTGTAGATATTTTGAGATTTTATATCCAGGACTGTTGACATAAGAAACTATAGGTCTCAAAGGTCTGTTAGTTTTATGTAGCTTATGAAGGCCATACATTTTCGGCGGTGTACTATTGTAAGATTTTAGTTTTTTCGCCTCCTTATCATCGATGTACTTTTTTTGTTTGAAGCATTTTGACTAAATTGTTACTTTCTGTTTGGTATTTGCTAGTTGGATCCCGTGCAAGTTTGCAGTATGTAACATTGTCGAGCAACAATTCATTCATTTTATCTTGGTATTCCTTTTTTGTAATGATTGCAGTATTGTTACCTTTATCTGAGGCCAACACCAATAAATTTGGGTGTTCTTTAAGAAATTTATTCGTTATCTTATAGTTTGTTATAATTTTTGTTTTTTTGTAGAAAATTAGTAACAATATTTGTACATTGGGACCTACACGAATCCTTGTCAACAATCTCGGTATTATTAGATATACTATGTTCTATGTCAGCCAATAGATGAAATATGGGAAGTTCCCTATTTTCGAAGTTTACTGAGAATTTTGGACCTAATTTTAAAATATTCATAACAGACTCAGGGATAATAATATCCGTAGTATTCACTATCCAATTATTGTCAGATTCATAAAACGCGTTATTTTTTATTAGTGAATTTTTGTTTCTATATATTAACTTATTAATTTTGTTTATAAGTTTGCATTTTGAACATGCATACATGTGGCTATATCTAGTTTTTACACTTTTTTCAAAGTCCTAAGTTATATTAGTAGGTAGTTTATTGAGAGCCAAAATTTTAAGATTGTTGATGGACTTCTTAAGGTTAGTTATACTAAAAATTATTATTTTGATTTCCAGGTTAAGTATTTTTCTGTTGAAAGTATCTATTGCCCTCTTTATCTTATTAATATATACGCGATTGGAATTAGTAAGAGATGAAAATGGACAATTAAAATGTTGTTGAAGATGATCAGAATAAATAACTTCATCACGGCATGGCATCTAAGGAGGAACGTCATTTGATTTTCTAAGTCTGCCAATTTCTCCCAAGATCGAGTCCAGTTTTTTCAAGATATCTATGGTATCCTGTCCGTACCGAACTCTTATTTCTTCGAAGAAACCCATTGTCAATTTTTCAAAGCCAGATATAGGATTATGTAATGTGGTTTTCGTCCAGAAATATCTTAATTGAAAGTCAGTTTTCAGCTTGTTTGGACTTTATTGTTAAGCTTTTAAATCAAATGCCAACGTTTCGATGCATTCCGCATCATTCTCAAGGCTAAAAAAGGAACAAAAAACGTTATACGTATTTCAACATCGTTCAACATTTAGACAGTTTCAAAAAAAAATAGTGCAGGAATTATACAAACAACCGACATACAACGTAACAACTTAGAGAACTAATAAATAACACAACATCGAAGTGATCGATTAAAAGCAATAAAAACATTAAAACATCGATAAAAAAACATTAAGGACGCTGTGTACTTATAATAATTATAGTAAAATACCTCACCCAGATTATTCGAGCTACGGATCGCATTAATTTGAACGATCTATATTTTTTGTAAAAAATGCTAGTACGGTACTACTGCTTGCCGAGATGTTTGGTACTGATTCTCTTTTTCTCTTATCGATTTGCATTCGAATTTAAGCATGAAATAATATAGGAAGTGGTAGTCCCCAACCAACTAAGCTACATAAAACTAACAGACCTTTGAGAGCTATAGTTTCTTGTGTCAACAGTCCTGGATATAAAATCTCAAAATATCTACATGAAATACTTAACCATTTGCCTTCAAAATTTTATCATAATGTTAAAAATTCTTATGAAGTAGCTGATAAATTAAAACATGTAAACCTACCCGATGATTATGAGTTAGTCTCCTTTGACGTCAAGTCTCTCTTTACCAATATACCTCAGGACTTAGGTATGAATATTTTCGATTTGCATTGGACAGAAATATCGAAACACACAAAGATAAATAAGGAAGATTTTTACTCAATCATGAAATTTACTTTTAAAAACAGTTTCTTTGTTTATGAAGGTCAATACTACCAACAAACCTTTGGTACTCCTATGGGAGCCCCAATAAGTCCAATTCTGGCCACCTTAGTAATGGACTATATTGTGACCAAGACGTTGGAAAGTCTTGACTTTTATATCCCGCTTTTCTATTTATATATGGATGACTCGGTGACAGCTGTTCCGAAAAATAAGGTGAACTTGGTGTTGGAGAAATTGAACTCTATTAACGGAAACTTAGAATTTACTTACGAAGTCCAAAAAGACAACCAACTACCATTTTTGGATCTATTACTCATACAAAGTAACAACAAAATAATTTTGAACTTATACAAAAAGCCCACCAGACGATGGAGCATTGAGCTTGATGTGATTCAAGACATGTCTCCAACCAGGA
>MU184998.1:55052-88112 GCA_016904865.1 Pissodes strobi | reverse complement strand
TAGGAACATTACTAGGAGTTCTCAAATCCTCCTCCGAATTATTCTAGGAATATGTAGTGCTGCCAGGGAAAGCCACTAGTCGATGTAATAATATTTATACACATTTAAATGTTAATTAAAATAATAAAAATTCTTGTGATGTGAAGTTAAAAAAAATTATCAACTAGTAATGATTACTAAAGCAATTATTCTTTATTAGAAAGAGCAAAATATGCCTGATAAAGTGTAGCCAACACATCACAATTTTGGTGAAATATATGATATGAATATATCGAGAGAGTGATTGTTTTTTTTACCCAGTTTGATCTAATTTTTTCTAAAAATGGATAATCTCAAGTCGAAGAGAGAAACGAATCTAATATCGATTTAATACTTTCATAATATCAGTCACAAAATTGTACTCTGTTGTCTGCTTAAATATGCCCCACATCTATACCTGATGAAAAATTTAAATTTCGTTTGCAATACGAATAATATCTTCACGAAACAGATTCTTGTACTTTTTTGTGCTTTTTCAAATTCCATACCTTATTTTCGTTAAAAGTCTCATAATTATATTTTCAATTTGTATTCTATTATATTTTATCTAAAAAAATCCTATATAATAATAATAACAATAGCTTAATCAAAGCAAAGGAAATAAATTGACAGCACAATGCGTAAATGTTTTCGAACAGCGTTCTTTCATAATATAAATCCCAAACCACTTTGAATCTTTAAGGTCTAAACACAGAAAGTCATTTGAATCTCATTAAAATTCAACCCTCGGGACACATGTTGAACCAAAATATTTTTCTAGGATCTAACGTTTATACGGTTGGTGTTTTCGGAATATATTTAAAGTAAAGCCAAGAAAATCGCACTGGGACGAAATAAATTGATTCCAGAAATAGATTAGGATTGTTCAATTTATAAGGCATATGGGACAATAGGGATGTGTATAGTGTTTCACTCCATTTGCATGTTCTCTATTTGCATGTGTACAAATTTAAGACTGTGTTATTTAAAGCCTTCCATACATGCTGAATAATTTTGCGAATATTGATTGAAAATCTGTATTGTAAAAAGTTGCATAGAGATAATTTTTTTAGTCAATGTTTAATTTTAAATACGTTTTATCAGTGGTAGAAAGCAAGCTAATGAAATATATTACATGATTAATGAAATATGTTTGATCGAATGGTTTTGGGCTTTCTATAATATCCCCAATCATTTCCAAAATTTAGAGTGAAATAATTACGGCGGAAATCCTTCGATTGATCGAAGTTAAAGTACATCTTCTCATCTAGTTCACAATGAATCAAGACATCATAATATTGATTTATTGTTCAGAGTCATTCTGGCTCCTGTCATATTGTAATTATAATCGTACTAGCAAGTGTAGTGTCTTATGTTGCATATTATCAAAGAAAATTTTACACCGTCTTCTAGTGAAAGTCGATGTCAAATTCCGTTTTCCATTTCAGCTTTTCTTCTATGGAGTCTTCGAGGCTTCTTCTTGAGAGGATATTGCTGAACTTGATCCTTCTTTGTTTCCTATTTAGTTGCCCGTGGAGAGGACCCTAAAAACAATTGTTTGTCTTAGGAAAAAAATAAATATCTAACATTGCAAAGATTACTCATAACCTAACTAGTTTTTCATCTTACCTATAGAACTACCTATTGCCTGGTAATAGCCAGTCGAACAAAATGGATATTGTCCATTCTAGAGACTTCTCCAAAATCAATAATAGACAATTACAAGGATCGGCAACATGTGAGCTACAGCAAATCTTAGATTCTTCTAGAAAGATCGGAAAATAGAATTAATTCTACTGAAAGACTGCATGAAAATTTTGTAACTTACCACGTGGAGGTCGGATTCCAATAACTCAACAAAAACTTTTATAGGTAACCTCCATGGCCCTGGTTCGAGTCGAAATACATAAAGGTAACAAAAATATCATAAAATAATGACCCTAATTATTTGAATCAGTCCATGAGGACTTACACCTCGAAAAGGCTCTACAAAGGACGCCGGCTTAACGACTCCTCGCCGGTCTAACGTAAAAGAAAACCCCAGAATGAATTTCAACACCTTGACTTTGAAACATTGCTGCCAACTTAACTTAGTTGAAATACCGAGTCCAAGCGCAGGAAGAGCAAACTGCTGCTCTAAACCAAATTCGCCAAGCAGCAAGTAAATACGCCTTAAAAGGAACTGTTACTTGGGAACGTTGACTCTTGAACCTGTCTAACCTAACTGTCAAAATCATATGGTGTGAATCTCCTACTGTCATACTCATAGGTGAATGACACTTAAGAAATGAAAACACGAAATCTCTTCGAAATATGCATAAAACAAAAGGAAACGGTATACCGAAATACAATTAGATAAACGAATTTTAATATACATTAGATGACTCTAATGATCTCCAAATTGTTTGAGCTAGGTACTGCTAGCAGTTGATTGAAAAAAATAAACATACTCAAGGTTACATTTGTGTCAAACAAATTGTTAAGTTTTTATTACCTTTTAGATCAAAGAAATGCTTGTGAGCATTTTCCCGAGTAATACAAAGAGAGCTCAAGTATTAAAATCAATGAAGTCAATAGCCTAGAATATTGGATTGCACAACCAGAACTTTTAAAAGAGGTTTCCGAACCTAGTCGAGCACCTACGATTCTGCAAGGGATAAAAATCAGCCTTGATGTTATTACCATATTATAAGCATCTAGTACATCATAAATGTAAATATAGAAAGTGTATTCAATAACTTTCAAGGTAAAACAAGGTAAGGTACTTTATATACTGTACATATATTGGAATAACTCATCGTGTTTGTAAATAAAAATAAATATAAACTAAGCAAAGTTCTAGCATTTGTTTCTGCCAAAATTTGAAAATGCTACAAGCTGATGTGCTTATAAACAGTTTATAACTTCAAGCCGCCAAAAATCAGCCTATTGAAAAGGCAAGGTTCGAGAAAGTTAGATACGAGGAAACAGAAGTATCCACTATTGAAAGAAACAATGACTGATAAAAGTGTGTTGTAGTGTATTTTGCCAGGGGTTCCAAACCCTAACTTAGATATTAAATTGTTGTTATTTAAATAGATATCACGGTTTGCGGGAAAGTTTCGCTACAACAGAACGTTTTATTTCTTAATACAGTATATTATATTATTTATCCTATTTTTTCTATTATTTGATTTAGTTTCTGACGTATAACGGTTTAAAATTAAAAAATATTTTTTTCTTCAAACGTCAGTAAATCCGTCATTACTCGACTGTGTAGGCGGCCGTGAAGTTTCGTTTTTCCTCCGCCGGAGCTTTACTTTTCACTTTTCCGCCGGCGGAGGTAAAAGTGTTGTCATAGCAACATAGATACTTATTAAACTAAAATTTGTATTTATCACTCAATTTGTCCACTGCATTTCTAAAAATCACTAATTTAGGAACAAATTGGTTATTATTTAATCGAACTTACTCAATAACTGCTTATCAATACGGAATTAAAACGCAATCGGATACCCAATTTTAAAAAAATAATTATTGTTGACAGTGTCCACTGACAGCTTTATGTTACATTACTATAGCAACAACCTGTGCCTATTCATCGACACCGGTCTAAGCTGCCTTGCGAACCCACATCTTTAATAATAATTATTATTACTATTAAAAAGAGATGTTTTTGCATTAATTTGTCGACATCTGAAGAAAAAACAGCATATTTTATTTGGAGGAAAAGTTACTTTTCATGGCTTGCTCTCTATTACCAGCCTCACTCCGTTCGGCTGTTAAACACAAGCGCGCCATGAAAAGTATCACTTTTCCTCCATATAAAATAATATACTATTGTTTAAAAGATTATGAGGTCACTCTATAAATGCTTACCGGTTACAGTATGCAAATGCTAATTTGGTTAGTAGTAATAACTCTAAAAGCAGTGACTGAAATAAGAAATAGTCATAAAGTTTTACTTTATTAAAATAACAACATTTCAAGTCAAGTAATGATTATGATTATTGAGATACCTTACCTTAGTTTCTTGGAGATTAATAAATAAAATTATTTACAGTAGTGTTTTGATTAATATAAAGTACATTTTCCGATGTAACTGCTTATCGGCCATTTAATTTAAGTTTTAATTAAAGTTTTCTTTGAAAATGAAGGAGCAATCGCACTTTCTTGAATATCAATACCATTCATTATAATCAGGAACGCCTGAATAAATAGAACGGCCTTTAGATTAAAGATTCCCGAGATGAAAACGCTTCCACAGTTAGAAATTACGTCATTTGTTTGAATGAAAATGTATCCTTAGAAATCCCCAGGGTGACCGGAATATTTAGTTTGAGATAGGTTGACGGGAATACGAACTTGTTGGTTCGCTAACACATTTCGTGTAGCACAGAAGCATAAATAACTTTAACAATAGAACTATAGTAGGTATCTACTTTATAAATATGTTGATAAATAATAGTTCAAGCCGGAAATAATAGTCAGTGACTCATTTTTAGTTTTAAGGTGCGCCTCGAGGGGTAAGGCAAGAGAGAAGGAAATTCCAGTGGCGGATACAATTGCTTTATAAATTAATCTGTTATAATAACTATATAATGGAATAGTCATAAGTAGACTTAAGCAAATATCTACTTAAAAAAATAAAGTTTATGCACATAAATATGCATGATTTTAGTCTAAAATATGCAAAAAAACGTATATTCAAAAAAACAAACAAACATATACGGTTTTTACCAATGAATGTTCGCCCACAGTTAAGTGCATTTTCACTTTTTTCGCGGGGGGGCCATGACTTGTCGAAGCTTCGCTCTTTCCATTTTACAAATTAATATTTTGAATTAACAATACAAAAATTTACAGTCCTTCGCAAAGATCCAACCGGGGAGACATTGAAAATGATGAATAAAAACGCAAAAATGTGATTTGCGTTGAAATTCATATAGTTTCCAAAAGCAGAGTTTAAAAAAGTAAAAATACAAACCCACGAGTGTTTATTGACGTTGCTTAACTTCAGTGATCGGACGAGAACTGGCATTTTCAACGTGCTATGGCCGTTACCTGTACATTTTAGCTTGTTCATAGAATAAAAGCAAAAACATTCGCATTTATAATATTAGTAAAGATTCTTTAATAATACGCACTGGCAGCTTCGGAGCGGATTAATTCACTGCACCAATTCGACACGAAAATCTAATGCCACCAGGAATAACATCAACATATGGACACAGCAGATTTACCTTATAATCTTGGTTGATTTGACTTGGTTGATTTGGGGCAGTCAATAACCAGCTTTTTCAAATTTTACTGTTTTAAACGTCTGGGCATCTGAATAATACTTTTGACAGTTCGTATAATTTAAAATAATAATATGCTTTTTTTTATCGTCTAAAATCCGTTTAAAAACGATTTTAAATTGCAAAATTGTATAAAAATCCGAAAATTCGGACTTTTTAGGACGATAGCCCTGGCTTCGAACGAATATGTCGTGGATTTTGAAGCGAAAATCAATTTAAATTCAACCGTCTATTAAAAATAGACTGTAACATGGATCCAAATACACTGCGAATTTAATATAATAAAAATAATACTTTTGACGGTTCGTTTAATTTTAAATATGCTTTTTTATCGGCTAAAATCCGTTTAAAACAATTTTAAATGGCAACATTGTGTATAGTACTGTCCTAGCGGCTAGAATCGGTTTACACATTTCCGTCCCATTTACCAAGATTTACCCTCATACCGCCGCGTAAGATGTTTACACATCAAAAACTCAAGGGCGATCAAATTATCTCAATGTCATTCAAGGTAAAAGACACCACAAAACAGTTCCAATGACATTCAAGGTTATACACGCTTGGTGCAATCTCAAAGCCATATGCGCGACCTTCAACAAAAACAAGGATATTCATGGTCAAATGTCAAGGACATTCAAGGTGAAATTAAGTCAATATCATTCAAGGTCGAATACACTTAAGATCAAGTGAGCGGGATCTATCTCAGTAACCGGAGGGGGGTGAGGGGCAAAAAATTGGAGAGGGGAGAATTGAGGTCGTCTAGAGCACTCTACTGTGGATTAATTCACTGCATACTTCCGACACGAAAATCGACAAAGCTTATTTTTTTACCAGCTACTCATCTTGGGCCCCATCCTTTGATTTGGGAAAGTCAATAATCAAATTTTGTAAATTTTAGAAGAGGGCTATGACTCAATATTATTTTAACTGTCTGGACATCTGAAAAATACTTTTGACAGTTCGTTTAATTCAAAATAATAATATACTTTTATATCATCTAAAATCCATTTAAAAACGATTTTAAATGACACAATAATTGTATAAAAATCCGAAAATTCGGACTTTTTTAGGACGATAACCGTGGCTTAGGACGAATTTGTCGTGGATTTTGAAGCGAAAATTCATTTTAAATTCCACCGTCCATTAAAAAAACAAACTTAGGTATAGAAGGAAAATTATAGAAGAGGGCCATGACTGAATATTGATTTAAAAGTCTGGGCATCTGAATAATACTTTTGACGGTTTGTTTAATTTAAAATATGCATTTATATCGTCCAAACTCCGTTTAAAACCGATTTTAAACGGCAAAATTGTATAAAAATCCTTCACTGACGTCCTGGATTAGCTTGCTCCTCAATGCGACGGCTTATAATGGTAAAATCGCTTTACACATTTCCGTCCCATTTGCCGAGATTTACCGTCATACCGCCACGTAAGATGTTTACACATCAAAAATGTGCAGATATGAAAACCGAAAAAATTAGGAAAATCTGTTAATATATAATTAGCCATAACGTTACTGTAATATTTTTAACCTGTTCTCATTCTGTTTAGCCTGTTTTGGCTATTTCTAGTCACTTTTGGATAGTCGTTCAAACAACTTTCCGTTAGTTCCAAATTATTGATGTGTAAACATCTTACGCGGCAGTATAAGGGTAAATCTCGGCAAATGGGACGAAAATGTGTAAACCGATTCTAGCCGCTAGGGCGGTATTATATGCAATTTGCCATTTAAAATCATTTTAAATGGATTTTGGATGACAAAAAAACATATTTTAAATTAAACGAACAGTCAAAATTATTATTTATTAATTATTATATTCACAGTGTATTTGGATGCATAGCACAGCTTATTTTTAATGGACGGTTGAATTTAAAATGAATTTTCGCTTCAAAATCTACGACAAATTCGCTCTAAAAAGTCCGAATTTTCGGGTTTTTATACAATTTTGTCATTTAAAATCGTTTTTAAACGAATTTTAGATGATAAAAGAGCATATTATTATTTTAAATTAAACGAACTGTCAGAAGTATTATTCAGATGCCCAGACGTTTAAAACAATATTGAGTCATAGCCCTCTTCTAAAATTTGCAAAATTTGGTTATTGACTTTCCCAAATCTAAGGATGTCGGCCCACGATTACTAGGTAAATAAGCTGTGTCCATATATTGATGTTATTCCTGATGGCATTAAATTATCGTGTCGAATTTGTTCAGTGAATTAATCCACTCCGAAACTGCCAGTAAGTATTATAAAATAATCCTAACTAATATTACAGATGCGAATGTGTTTGTTTGTTTGTTTCTTAAGCTTTCACGCATAAACTGTTCCGATCATCATGAAATTTTGTACAGATATTTTCAAGAGTATAGTAAAGAACATAGGACACTTTTAGCTTTTACCCGAGGCTTCGTTCGCGTTGATTTTTTTATTATTTTAAACTTGGTTATTAAACCTAATTTTCATTCTATGACCAAGCTAAAACGTACAAGCAATGGCCATAGCATGTTAAAAATGCCAGTTCTCGTCCAGGCATTGAATACATGTCGGATTATATCGATCAAATTGCGATGAAATTCTTTGTCTCCGGCATTCAGGCCTCAGAGTTGACCAGAAACCTTACCGAGCTTAGATATGATCCCACCAACCCAATTAAACATGTACCAATTTACAAAAGATTGCCGATTTATTTCGAGGAAATAGAGCTGAGGCAACCACCCTAGTTTCCTGATCCCCTTCTTAATTGCCCGCGAGTCTGATGTCTGTAATACAGGCATCAGACTTGCAATAATCTTAATATAACAACCATCGAATAAGTATTTTGTCTTTTTTTTCAAATTACTAGAATTTCAAAACCCCTCCAGAAATCTTTCCTTCAATTGAGGATATGCACCCTCGAAAGTTTCGCATTTAAAACACACTGTTATGACGTGAAATGTGGTACTTTTTGGGATGTAGGCCCTCAATAAGCAAACAAACATCTCTCATCTACGACTTCATTCATGTGCTGCCAGTGGCAGCACACTTCGCCCCACAGTAGGGCGAGATGAGCTGCTACTGACAGCACCCCTTTCACATATCTCGTGATCTAAACATTCGATCGAGTTCTACGATGCATTGTCGGCGATGCGAGTAGAACAAGGTCGCCCTAGGCGTACCTGAGTGATTTATTTAAGCAGGTTTTTTCCATGGTTTTCCTGCAATGTATGAAATGACCTAACTCCTTCAGAATTTTTTAAACCCAAAACACCCTTTAGGGGACACTAAGGCCGAAGTCAAAAAATCTCTGTATAATGGTTATTGGCCAAGGAGACAGAGAACTAAAATTCCCCTCTTTTGTCATGGTGCTGTAATTAATATACAAAGGGCTAACACCAGCCCCCTACTTCGGTAGGTTAAATATGCCATCCTGCCCTGCTTGGCAGTGGAGGGATGGTAACGATTAAGTGTTTGTGTTGTATTATAGCAGTGATCTGTAAAATTTTGTGAATATAATAAATGTATGTTAAAAGTAAGTAGTTCTCGTCCGTTTACGAAGTTAAGCAACGTCGGGCGGGGTTAGTACTTCGATGGGTGACCGCTCGGGAACACAACGTGCTGCTGTTGTTTTTTCACAACCGATGTCGTTATAGGATATGTTTACACATCAGTGTCTCGACTACTGCCAGATTCGCTCAATCTTTTTTTAGTCATTTGAACTGACTGCGATACTTTTGTTTAGTTTTGGTTAGCTGCAAAAATTCGGTTCGTTTTGGTTAGTTTTAACTTACTTTAAATTTTGCAATCTATTCCGATACGGTTTAGCCCGTTTTGGTGCTTTTGGTTACTTCATTCAATCAGCTTTCGGTTAGCTTTAGTTAGTTTTAAATTTTTTTAGTAATTTGAACCGGTTCCGATACGTTATGGTTAATTTT
Source organism: Pissodes strobi (assembly GCA_016904865.1). Classification (NCBI taxonomy): domain Eukaryota; kingdom Metazoa; phylum Arthropoda; class Insecta; order Coleoptera; family Curculionidae; genus Pissodes; species Pissodes strobi. The sequence continues at coordinate 78,900 of MU184998.1, read as the reverse complement.
AGTTAGTCGGCAAAAATCGGTTAATTCAAGTTCGTTTCACCTTATAAGCTTAATATTTTTAATCTGTTCTGATATGTTTTAGCCCATTTTGGTGCTTTTAATTACTTTTGGTTAGTCCTTCACTTTAGGCTAATTTCAGTTAGTTTTAATTTATTTTAGTTATGTGAACCGGTTCCAAAACATTATAAACAATTTTAGTGTTTTTGGTTAGTCACCAAAATAAGGTTAATTTGAATTAGTTTCAACTTACTTCAATATTTTAAATTTTTTCGATACGTTTTAGCCCGTTTTGGTGCTTTTAGTTACTTTTGGTTAGCTTTGGTTGATTATTCAATCAATTTTCGGTTACTTTCAGTAAGTTCCAATTTATTTGAGCCATTTGAACCGGTTCCGATACATTAAAACAATTTAAATGTTTTTGGTTAATAATGTAGGTCGTCGCAAAAATTCGGTTAATTTGGGTTAGTTACTTATTTTATTCTTAATCTGTTCCGATGCGTCTTAGCCCATTTTGATTACTCTTGATTAGTTTTGGTTCAACATCTTTTGGTTAAGTTTAGTTAGTTTTAATTTATTTTAGTCATTTGAACCAGATCCGATACGGCATATCCAATTTTGATGTGTTTGGTTAACTTTCTTTAGTCGCCAAAATTCGGTTAATTGTTAGTTTCAACTTGTTTTAGCCTCTTTTGATGCCTTTGGTTACTTTTGTTCCATTTTGGTTAGTCGTTAACTTTCGGTTAATTTCAGTTAATTTTAATTTATTTTAATCATTTGGACCAGTTCCATTACACTATAACCAATTTTAGGGTTTTTGGTTAGTCACCAAAATTCGGTTAATTTAAGTTAGTTCTAACTTACTGCAATATTTTAAATCTATTTCGATGCGTTTTAGCCCGTTTTGAAGCTTTTAGTTACATACTATTGGTTAGTCGTTCAGTCAAGTCTCAGTAAAGTTCAGTTAGTTTTAATATATCTTAGTCACAGCTTAGTACAATCAGCTAGGACACTCCGCTCGTGAGAACGGTTTGCGCCAGACCTTGCGCATGGCGCCATTATGGGGAAGATCACGGCACTAGCGTCGGTAGCGGCTATTTGTTCCTTAGATTTTGAATTAATTGAACATAGGCGTAGTTAAAAGTGTTGATACCGATTTCGTGTTTTTATAACTAGCGAAATCATGAGTTTCTCAAAGATGGGACACGTTTGTGCCGCTAAAGGATGTATTAATAAAAAATATAATTGTGATAGGAGCTTCTTTCGGTTTCCTACTGATAAAAAGAGGTAAGTATCTAATTATAACTACGATATATGTAATATTTTCACGGCTTAGTACAAAGCTGTGATATTTTGTTGGGTCCATATTTCAACTTGAATATTCTTATTGTAAGTATATTATGGGCATGTCTGTGCAAAGCAATGAGTGTTTTGTCATATCATGCCATCATTCTTTATGTCATCAACTTACTTCGTAATTATATACTGGTAATAGTTATTTGTATGTTTAAAGCGCAAAGTAACGGATTACCGCCTGACAAAGAATGTTACTGTAATCTTTCGAAAACGGCAATATTATTTTGCGCTCGAAAAACACACAGAACTATTTCTACAGCCCCATTTTTATAAATTAAATGCACATATTTCTCTATACTTATTCTGAAATTTGCAAATGACTGTCAGTTTTGACATATTGTATTCGGGCTTCAGGCATATTTAGAACAGGAATGCCAGCAACAAACTGTAACAAACGCACAACTGTCATTTTTTTATCTTCGGTTTCCATAACCATTCATAGCACACTCGACGGAAAAAGTGAGAATTTTCTCAAAATATTTGCAGTAATAGTTTATTGTGCAACAAGTGTTGAAGTGCAATTTATGTCACTCGCCTACGGCTCGTGCCATCAAACTTCACACTCGTGTGAAAAGTGATTTTTCACACGCGTTACATACTGTACTTTTTTCTACGAATGCAAATAATATTACTATTATATAATATTTATCAGATATATACCTAGTTTACAAAGACCATACAAACACTTCTACAGCAATTTGTGTAACTAGTTAATGAGTAGCTATTGACATGCCATGCCAGGGCTGGGACAACACCCTACCCGTGGCGTCCTTTTAGTGCTTCGCCCTTAAATTTTGGAGTTATTCTTTTCATATCTTTGGAAAAAGGCGCCATTCATCGGCCGTCTCCTCTTATGGCTTTGCCTTCCCCCGGGGGACCCATTTTTGACATATTCGGAAAAGGGAGCATCCGGGGGTGAAGCCCTAAATTGGGACTCCTTAAGGCCCAAAGCCCTGAAATGGGGCCCCTGGTGGGCGAATCTTTTGAATGGGGCCCCCCGGCGTGGGTGTCTCATATTTGACACATTTGGAAAAGAGGTTCTCCCCCTGGGGCGAAGCCCTAAGATGGGGCCCCAGGGAGGGCAAAACCCTAGAATGTGGCCTATGATACGGAAGTCCCATTTTTTACAGATAAAAAAATGGGGCCCCCTGAGGCGAAGCCCTAAAATTGGCCCCAAGCCTTAAAAGGGGGCCCCTGGTATGAGAGTTCAATTTTCTACAGTTTTTCAAAAAGGGGCTTCTGGGGTGGTGAAGCCCTAAAATTGAGCCCACTTTTTTACAGATCTGGGAATGGGCCTCTGAGGGCGAAGCTCTAAAACGGAGAAGAAGCTCTTTCATCTAAATATCCGCATAAGCGTGTGAAAAGCACACTTTGCCCACGTCGTATGCAAAGTATATTTTTCACGCGATGTTTGAAATGTCCAGTTTTCAAGAGCAGTTGTTAGTGCGTTTTTGCCTATTATCAAGGCAGTCGGAGTAAAAATTATATTTAAGAGTTCGCATTTCATAAAAATATTAACTTTAATTTTAAAAATATAAAAAAAATTAATCATATGGAGGAATCAATACAATTATTATAGTTTAGGTACTTTTAGTCAAAAACGGTTTTGATGTCAATTTATTTTCGCTTCGCCCTCAAAATAGTGTATCTATTGTTAAGAAATAAATAATAAAATTGTAAAATATTCAAAATACCCATGTAATCATTGCATTTTTTACTGATTCCTTTCAAATGTATGTATTTTTGTATTTCTTTCAATTTAATTACCTAATGTTTATTTGTGGTTTGACCATATTTTATGTTTGTTTTATTTTTCGACTTGTGAAATTACACCATGTATAACTCTTCTTAAATAGATAGTGTCTTTGCATTGTTCCAATATGTTTATTAATTTATTTTTCCTTCATGAATACGATAATCACTAATAATCGGCATAGCACCTAGCACCCGAGTTTAACCAATAACCTGAAAACACGGTACTGTAATTCAAAAATAAAATATCCTTAATACGGCGCTGGATTCTCTCCCCGGTGCGAGAGCGACAGCGCGAGTTTCGCCTATCTTGCATCTTTTTCTGTTCCGGGCTAATATTTCAATGGTGCCGGCCGAGAGACTTCCAGCTGATTGTTATACTAAGCTGTGTCTTAGTCATTTGAACCGGTTCCGGTACGTTATAAGCAATTTTAATGTTTTGGTTAGTTTTAGTTAGTCGCCAAAATTCGGTTAATTTGGGTTAATTTTAACTTACTTCAATATTTTTAATCTATTTCGATATGTTTTATCCGTTTTGGTGCTCCTAGTTACTTTTGGTTAGTTTTGATTAGACATTCAGCCACATACCCTTCGATATGTCATAAGCAATTATAATGCTTTTGGTTAGTCACCTAAATTCGGTTAATTTGGGTAAGTCTTAACTTACTTCAATCTTTTTAATCTATTTCGATATGTTTTAGCCCGTTTTGGTGCTTTTAGTTATTTTTGGATATTCATTCAATCATCTTTCGGTCACTTCCAGTTAGTTCCAATTTATTTTAGTAATTTGAACCGGTTCCGATACATTATAAGCAACTTTAATGTTTTTGGTTAGTTTTGGTTAGTCACCAAAATTCGGTTAATTTGGGTTAGTTTTAACTTACTTCAATATTTTAAGTCTATTTCGATACGTTTTAGCCCGTTTTGGTGCTTTTCGTTAGTTTTGGATAGTAACACTTTCGGTTAGTTTCAGTTAGTTCCGATTTATTTTAGTCATTAGAACTGATTCCGATACGTTACAATCAATTTAAGTTTAAATAAACAAGCTAGCACGATCTCTCACACGTAAGACGTTATGTGTGGCAAATGTAGCATGCAATTTTTCACGATTTGAGGCCCTATTTAGGAAAACAGAAACATTTTCAATGTTAAAACAAAACGATAACCTAAACCCGCAAGCGCGACTATGCAACAGATCTCTCACAAGGCACATGCTCGTTTACTGTTGCAACGTTGTGACCTCCGCCCGACGGTCGAAAAATATCAGTACATTTTCGACCGTCCGTCGCGTCGATTGCGAACCTCTGTTAAAATACAGCTGCTTCAAATGCTCCGCGTAACGCGCGTATACGGGCCACAATGAATTTGGGAGCGGTGCACGATTTGTGCCGGAACGCTGTGTCCGCATTTAGAATAAGCGGCATTTTGCGAGCATTTGATACCAGATTTATTGTTAAATATTAAATATTACTTTAAGCCGCTCACGTTGGTCTGTTTTCGAACTAGTGACCGACGTCACTGACTATTATTTCCGTCTCAAGGTATAAGTTTCTTTGGAATTGTGCAAGGTGATCGAATTTAATGTTAACCGCCTTTAACTGGTTTGTTTTTCGCACTAGGGAAAAATGTTGAAGACAAGTTGATTTATGTAAACTATTTGTAACATATATCTTGTTATGAAGAAACGAGTGACTGATCATTTATTTTTAAACAAAATACCCTGTATATTAATGAATTTTTAGAGTCTACCTTCAATTGTGAAGCTGATTTATATATAGAGTCGGCTAAATTCGAAAAAATGCGTAACTTTGGATTTGGGTGAAAATAATCATACCCCTAAATATAGCGAATGTGATAGAATAGTCCATATGATAGAGATTTAACCTAAAGAGACCCGACGTCTCACTCATAAAAATCCGAAAACATCCATCCAACATCAACAAAATGCATGCCCCGCCAAATTCTGGTCGTGAACAAGACTCGTCCCCCCACAACTAAATGTAGTGTGGCCTGCCTGTACCAAAGCAACGACAGTCCATAGGCGTAGACTTTGAAATTGTGAGTTCATCATAATAATAATTTTAATAAAGCAAACACGTTTAATTTTAAATGATGTATTTATTTCGGGTGCATTATTTAAAATAAATGTTTTATTTATAGTTTGGGGGATTATCAAAGTCAGCGGTTGCTAGATATGGATCTGAAGGTTAGTTAACACAAAATAGTTATTTTGCTAATGAGTGATACCTTTCCACTTACCGGAGTTGAGACATGTAGTCAAGTGCGGAAAAGTCATTTTCCACATGAGCTGGAAATAAAATTTAAAAAATGCATGTGAATAATACTTATTTGCTTTTCTGCAAGCAAATAAAAATGTCTTTGAGAAGAAGGACAAAAAAAGTTGTTTGGAAAAATTGAGAGATTTTATAATACAGATTTAATCTAATTCGGGATTCCACTCACATTTAACATCTATTAAGAGCAGAGAATCAGAATATGACATGACCCGTAGGGGATGTCATAATATAGGTATCATTAAGCAGCAACTATTTAAATAAAACTTCCAAAACTTATTTCCTGAATAATTTCAGATTTGAAGACATTGAAATACATAATTTTATCCCGATTTAAACGTTTTTGTGACACATAGGGTGTTCCAGCTCTCAATGGTTAAAAGAAAAATGAAATAATCCCACTGCTAGTCTAAAAATAAATTCGTTTTCATTATTTTTGGGACAAATAATAAAGAATTGAAATATATTTATTTAGTTAAAAACCTACAAATATGACAAATAACTGGTTATTGACTACATTATATTCAAAAAGTAGCTTAGTAACTATTTTCTTCTATTAAATACTTATTACAGAAAGAAGATGGTCTTCCTACGAAAGACAATAAGATGGACACCTCCAGATAACCCTAAAGACTTTCAAGACTCAATCTCTACTGCTCTCCGTCACGTACAGCAAACTGACGTCGATGTCCTGAATAACAATATCACAGAAGCAATCCTAACAGCGCAGAAACGTCATTGTAGCACCCAAAGGCAAAACGACGAAAGACTAACTGATGCATCCAAATAACTCATGAGTCAAAGAAGATCGATTAGAGGAGATCGGAAAAACTTGGAGAAGACACGACGGCTGAACAACACAATCTCAAAAGAATCACGCAAAGACCTAAGATGATACAATACAGAAACGATCTAACGAACAATCGAGGAAAACCGGAGCATGAAAGTCATGAGAAGAAAACTGGCCGAGGGCAAAATGGAAATATCCAAGCTCAAGGATGGAGCACGAGAGAAAACAACAAACAAACAAATACTTCTCACAGTGGAAAACTTTTATAAAAAACTATATAAATGCCAAACAACAAACACCAACAACAGCACACCACAGGTAGAACAAACAGGGGGGAAGAATCCAAGAATAATAAATATGTGCTCCGAAGATATGCCAGAGTTCACAACAGCAGAGGTGAGAAATTCTCTCAAAGAAATAAAAGGAGGCAAATCCCCTGGCGAAGACCAGATAGTGATTGAAGCGGTGAAACGTGGGGGAGACCAAATCATTAAAAAAATTACTGCCTTGCTAAACTTATGTCTCGAAAAAGACACGGTTCCCAAAAGATGGAATAATGCGGTTGCAATACTTATCCACAAGAAAGGCGATATAATTAACTTAGAGGATTATTGGCCAATAAGCCTACTCTTCCATATATATAAACTCTTCACTAAAATAATCACAAAGCGCCTAGAAAACAAACTTGAAGCATACAAGCCCCGGGAGCAAGCTAGTTTTCGAAAGGGCTATGGCACAAACAACCACCTACAAACAATAAAGACGCAAATAGAGAAATCAATAGAATACAATAAACCGCTGGCCCTAATTTTCATCGACTTTAAAAAAGCCTTCAACACTGTCGAATTACCATGTATACTAAACGCATTCAACGAATGCCGAGTAGACTACAGATACACGGAACTTCTACAAAATATATACAAGAATGCCACGGGAAACGTAAAGCTTCACGCACTAAGTAAAAAATACAGAATAGGAAGAGGAATAAGACATGGTGAGACTATATCCTCCAAACTCTTCACTGCGGTGCTGGAACATACATTCAAACAACTGAACTGGCAGGATAGGGGCGCAAATATAGACGGCGGTACACCTACATCACCTTCGTTTCGCTGACGGCATAGATATAACAACCGACAAGCTAGGAGACGGACACGAAATGCTGGAAGACCTAAAGCAAGCAGCAGCAAAAGTAGGACTGTATATTAACTACCACAAAACACAGTTTATGACAAACCTGGTGGCCAGCGGAAACCTGGTGACAGACGAAGGAGACGAAATAGAACAAACGCATAAATATAAATATCTCGGTCACGAAATATAAATCTGCAGAGACAACCAGACAAGTGAAGTCACTCGACGCATAGGGCTGGGATGGGCAGCTTTTAGCAAACTGAGAAACACCCTTAAAGGGAAACTGCCTATATGCCTGAAACGGAAAGTGTTCAACCAATGCGTGCTCCCAGTAATGACAACTCTGACCATAACGAGGAAATCAATAAATAAACTTCAAGTAGCGCAAAGAGCAATGGAAAGATCGATGCTGGGAGTCACTAAAAGAGACAGAATGCCGAACATAACAATAAGAAACAGATCAAAAGTTGGCGATATTATCGAACTTATCACAAAATCCAAGTGGAGATGGGCTGGACACGTGGCTGGCACTAAAGACAACCGATGAACAAACCGAATCCTGGAATGGCGACCCAGAGAAGAAAAGAGAAGCGGAGGAAGACCGCCCACCAGATGGACGGACGACGTTAAACATGTGGCGGGAAACTGGATTAGCACCGTGCAAGACAGGAAACAGTGGAAACACCTGGAGGAGGCCTATGTCCAGCAGCGGACCAGAAATTGCTGATGATGATAGATATATTTTTATTTCATTATAAATACTACTACTCTGACAAAAACCTGCTAAATAAACTGGTTTATGTTGAAAAAGAAAGGCATTAAGTCTAGAATGTTATTTAGTAATTTTAGAACATGAGTTTATTTAGCGCAGATAAATCAAATTGTCTGTAATTTTAGATTTGCTAAACTAGTAAAATGTGTACGTTTTATTAAGCTATTGTATACATTTAATAAATACTCAGACCTACTTAAAAATATATATTTTATTTATTTTATACACCGGAAGTACCCATATTAGGTATATAGTATACAAAAACATTTATTAAATATCTGATAATATATTATCCCCGCCACTGTACTACTGTATTTCATTTACTACCTTTGGTGTCGTCGACCTTCAATGCTCTCATTCTATTGGTGCACTTACTTTAGTTCGCACATACTATAAATATTTTGGGCGTAAACCAAGGGAAGGGAGCATTGTCAGATTGGCATGTAGGAACCTCAGATCCGGTTTTTGATGGATCGAAAACGGGAAAAATACCTATTTAGTGTTACTATTCGTTACGTCTATCGACCTTCGAATGTGGCTCCATGGTGGGTGAAAACATACAACCATTTGTCCCGTCTCTTCTAGGTTAAATGTCTTTGTATCTTGTATCTCCGGAATTGTATTTATTTCTTTAATATGCGCACAAGGGAACACCTCGTAATTCCAACCCTACCAGTTCCCCGATAGCAGAGCAGTCAGAGCACGCAACTGCAGTATGTAGTTGGTATACTATTGTATACACCACACAGGTGCTCCTCAAATTTATTGGTTATTGTAGTAATTTAAGTGATTTCTTGTATAAGTAAACTGTTGTTAAGTGATATATTTTTAATTATTTATTATCTGGATTGTAATCTTACTGAAATTGTAAACTATTGTGACATTTATGAGTATTGGAGATACGCCTTTTCCTATAGTATATTTCTGTGGTAAACACATTCAGATTATAGAAGATATGCAGGATCAATTTTTTTATAGGAAATATCCCGTCGAATAGATAAAATATTCAAGGCATTAGACATTACCAAGAATAGTGCCAATGTCCAAGAACGTACAGTTAATAATTGAACTCCGGCCCCAACAATATTCCATCAATTAAACGACTGTAAGATTGATGCAGCTGCTACAACTATACAAGACGCAAAAATAATATTTGCATAAAGTGAAGGTAAATTTTAATAGTACATATTGTGTTTTATTATGGTCCAGTTAATTTATGTCATAATGTGAAATAAGTATTATTTTGAATTAATGACTTGAAAGACTTCTGTCAACAAACAACAGATCCTTCTTCTTTTGTCATCATTGAAGAACCTATACTTCCTATCGAATTCCCGATGGCAACAGTGCATAAACATATAATACAAACATGAAGACAGGCAATGACAAAAACGAACTACTTGATGGCAGCAGTGTAGAAACGTGTAACGAAAACATTGAACAGGCGATAACAACAATAACCCCGACCAAACCTGAAATGAAGTGTCTTCCCTTTTACTGGTAGATTTATATGGTTGATATTCTCTTTGCCTTACATTAGAACTCAACATAACTATTCTGAACATAAAATTTATATCTTAAAATTTTAAACTATAACTATTTGATACTTTGGAATATTGGAACGTACCCAACCGGTATTCACGGATATAGCTCCGAAGGGTTCGTAGTCGTCTCTCATTTTCGAACGCTCTCTTGACGGATGCCTAAGATACTTTTGGCAATTCACGGGTCTTTTATTTCCAAGCCATGAAAGTGTAGGTAGAGAAGAGGCAAGTTTCGAAGTCGAGATATTGTCGTTGTAACTTTCACCATCAGGTCTACTAGTCTTATTAATTTATCATGAGATAAATTGGTAAGCACTCTGGCATTAACATTTTCTCGTATTGTCGAAAAACTCGTCTCGCAAATGTACCTTATGTAAAGTGATGTTACTCTTTTCAAAAGGTATGATATATTTGTGTTTTTATATTAGATAGTTAAAATTATTTATAATTTAACTAGAGTCCATCCTCCACCCGGTCTTTCGTTAGCCTAGATGATTTCTCCAGGTTCATTCCTGCCAGTTTGAGGCCCTTTATTCAAAGTGATGCTAGCCCACATGGCGTGACGTGCAGCTTCACAGAAAGCAGTTAAAGTCTATCTGGAGCCAGCCAAGTAGCTCTATGAGTTAGGAACTACCGTACCTTACCTTATCTTTTTCGAACCTACCGTTAAATTGTTTATTATCTTTAATCGTATCTATTACCGTCATTTATCGTTATTTGATTAACTAATACTATTTTTTCCCTAGCATATACGATATTGGTCAGCAAATGTCTTGCTAATATCATTGTAATTATCTGATTTGGTTTTTGTCTTACGTACCTACATTTACCTAAATGTTACGCCCTTAATGTATGTCATATAATTACTTACATCATTTTTTTCAAACTGACCGTTAAATGACTTTTAATCGTTTATTATCTTTTATCGTATCAATTATCGTTTATTACCCTTATTTAATGAATTAACACCGACTTTCTTCATTACCGAATATTATATTATCTTGGTTACCAAATGTGTAACTAATATTATTGTAATTATGTGATTTACTTTTTGTATTACGTATACTTACTTAAATGCTACGCAGCAGGTTACCGAATTGAGTTCACTTCGATTTCCCTTGTAGACCTTCAGGACAAGAAGGCGAGGAACAGTTAATACTAGACTCCGTAATAATGCCACAAACAAAAGAACAACAAAAAAACTTACGGGCATGTTACATAGATTACAAGAAAGCTTTCGACATTGTGCCACATTCGTGGCTGGAGGAAATCCTTAAAATCTACAAAATAAATCCACCTATAAGGAATTTCTTGCCAACCATCATGAACACCTGGAGAACGAACAAACAGTTAAGAACAGGAAAATAAGAAATAAAACCGACATCATAAGAATTAAAAGAGGAATCTTTAAGTACAGGGTTATCCAACGAGGACTAGAGAAGGCGATTTTTTTACTTTCCCTGTACTTTTATAAGAAAAAAACTGAAATAGCCATCTTATGTAATTTTCTCCCGCGAATTCGGATATGTTTAGCAAAAAACAATTGAACATCAAATATAAGTGCTAGGGGTCACTTTGATATTTTTTAAATAGAACACCCTGTATATTACCAAATTTTTGGACTCTCTAGAAAAATCTAAACACATTTTGTGTATAATATCCTATGCCTATCTTTAGGTGTTTACCAAATATTGACTATTGAAAGTCGGGCATTTTGACACTTTGACAAGCTCTAAAATCTAAACCGCACGAGATCAAAGAATAGTATATTATTTTATATGGAGGAAAAGTGATACTTTTCATGGCGCGCTCGTGTTTAACAGCCGAACGGAGTGAGGCTGGTAATAGAGAGCAAGCCATGAAAAGTAACTTTTCCTCCAAATAAAATATGCTATTTTTTCTTCAAATGTCGACAAATTAATGCAAAAACATCTCTTTTTAATAGTAATAATATCTAATTATTATTAAAGATAAATGGGTTCGCAAGGCGGCTTAGACCACGGTCGTAGGTGGCCTTGCTTAGACCGGTGTCGGTGAATATAAACATAAAGCTGTCAGTGGACACTGTCAACAATAATTATTTTTTTAAGATTGCGTGTCCGATTGCATTTAAATTCCGTATTGATAAGCAGTTATTGAGTAAGTTCGATTAAATAATAACCAATTTGTTACTAAATTAGTGATTTTTAGAAATGCAGTCACAAATTGAGTGATAAATACAAATTGTAGTTTAATAAATCTTGAGTTGTTGACGCTTATTTTGTTGTCTGTTTGTATTGTATCTATGTTGCTATGACAACACTTTTACCTCCGCCGGCGGAAAAGTGAAAAGTAAAGCTCCGGCGGAGGAAAAACGAAACTTCACGGCCGCCTACACAGTCGAGTAATGACGGATTTACTGACGTTTGAAGAAAAAACGGTTTACACATTCCTATCTTGGGTTTTCATAAGCTATCAAATGATAGTAACTTTGAATTTAATCGGAGGTTTAAAAGTTTCGGTTAATTTTTGACCAATAAAGGTTTACGACATGGCTGCTGTGTCTCACCCACACTGTTCAAGATCTATGTGGCAAAGGCCTTGAGACAGTGCAAAAGAAAATGCAATGTAATAAGTGTTGACCTGGGAGATGTATGTTTATATACTCTGCAGTTCGCAGACGATCAGGTTATCATAGCTAATGATAAAGACGATCTGGAGTATATGATGAGAAAACTACAGGAGGAATATAAAAGATGGGGTTTGGAAATAAATACACAAAAAACAAAATACTTACCAATTGATGCAGAATTATCCAACATACAACTGGACAACGACGAAGTAAAATCCTGCAACGAATATACATACCTATTTGGGAGTTATATTTGACACAACGGGTAAAGATGACAAAGAGATTAGAAAGCGAGTAACACAAGCTAGGAGGACAATTGGCTGTCTGAATGGTGTATTTTGGAGTACTGAAATAGGCAAGAAACGGAAACTCAATATCTATGAGACCCTGATAAAAAGTAGTCTGCTCTACGGCGCAGAAACGTGGAGGATAAAGGTGCGTACAGACCTGACGAGACGCGCGCGCGCCTGCTACGCGAACGCGACGCGCATGGTTTTCTCGCGCGCCTGCTGTGAGCCATGTAGAGAGACGCGCGCGCCACGCGACTAAGTTCTATTACACTTCTTCACTGATTCTCGCGCGATTGCTACGTTCCTACTACTACCCGTCCACACTGCGCCTCGCTCTTTCTTTGATCTGCCGTCGAAAAACCGACAGCAAACCGATAGCGACGCGCCTCGAACAGGCGGCGCTAGCGCCGCGCTCGCCCCGTCCACACTTAGGAATTTTGGACTGTCGCGTACGTGTCGCGCGCGTGTCGCGTCAAGTCTGTACGCACCTCTACAGAGGCCAATCGAAAAAAACTTGAAGCAGTAGAAATGGACGCTTTTAGACGGAGTTTACGAATATCTCGAAGAGAGAGGGTTCGAAACGAAGAAGTTAGACAACGAGTAGGTATAGACGGATCTTTAACAACCGATATTGAAAGGAAACAACTGATATGGTATGGCCATGTTCAGAGAATGGATGATACAAGACTCCCCAAAAAAAGTTATGCAGTGGGTACCTCAAAATCGCAGGAAGCGTGGAAGACCTAAGAAGACATGGAAAGAGGGCATAACAAGAGCAATGAGTGCCAGGGATTTAACAGAAGACCAATGGAATGACCGGAGGACGTGGAAGTTAGGCATCGAACAACGTCGTAAGACCGATATATAGATAGATAATTTTATCCGCAGGTTAAATTCGAAGATACTGTCATTCGATAGTTTATGAAAACCTAAGATAGGAATGTTCAAATCGTTTTCTTTGATCTCGTGCGGTTTAGATTTTAGAGCCTGTCAAAGTGTCAAAATGCCCGACTTTCAACTGTCAATATTTGGTAAATCTTTCTAGAAGATAGGATATGTCCAAAAATGTAGTAATATACAGGGTGTTCCATTTAAAACAATATCAAAGTGACCCCTAGCACTTTTATTTGATGTTCAATTGTTTTTGCTGAACATATCCGAATTCGCTGGAGAAAATTACATAAGATGGCTATTTCAGTTTTTTTTTTTATAAAAGTACAAGGAAAACCAAAAAATCGCCTTGTCTAGTCCTCGTTAGATAACCCTGTACATTATGGTTCTGCCTCTATCTGAACCCATTCCAATACGTTAAATAATACAAAATACGGTTTCCAGATTAAACATCAGTGCGAAGTAGAACACTAAATTAACTATATTCTCTATATGGATGACATCGAAATGTATGCACCAAAACAGAACGAAATTGAAAGGTAGTGTAGTTTCAAAGAATGCGTTACAATATTAAAATGGCTATATTTGAAAGTTTGCCATTGTTAACATCGCAAAGCGACCACATTACTTCTTGTAAAAAATATGTGCCTTACCTTTACAAGCACACAACTGAAGTGAAACTTCTGAAAGAGATATTAGAAATTGAATATGTGTTTTTAATTTCGTTTTTATTTTTTAATTTTAATTTTTTAAATTATTTATTTTGCTTTGGGGTAAAAAATAATTGAACCCTTTTAATTTTACTATTTTTTAATTTTATTAAAAACAAAGATTTTGATTTATTACTTACCACAGAAAACAAAATAAAATATTTTTATAGAATATAAGAATTTCAAAAGTAACAAACATTTAAAATTACGCCAAGGCAAAATAAGTAATTTCAATATATATTTTTTTTAACTATGAAAAAAAAAACACATATTCATATTAATAGCGAAAATATCATGTGAAAAACGATAAAAAAATAAAAGCCGTATCTAAAAAAAGAAAGCTGATGATGACCCCTTGCAGACGAAATGTCGGATTTTAAACTGGATATCATCATTGGATAGAGAGAGAAAAATGCCAATGCAAAAGTGCAATCCAGTTTGAAATTCGTCTTGATTATTTTCTCATGTAAAAAATGAAATAATTTTTCAATATTTCGGTTTTTTTCCGGATATCTCCGGAAATACTAGGAATTTTAAAACTTTCTTAATGACATATTGTTAGGCACCTAAATGCCCAATTTTACCCTAATTTGACCGACACTGCATCTCTTACGGTTTTCCCCATACATAGACTCGAATTCGAGCCACCCTGTACACAAATTCACTACTGAAATCCTCCTCGTATTAAAGTCTATAAATATTAAATATTGACCATAAACTGTCTATTACATTTTCCTGTTTAAACTACATACCTAATAGGATCTCTGGGTAACCAAAAAAGCTTTTATTGCAGTTCATTCGTTTGTTCCTACAGTTTTTTGTTGCACAACTTTGCCCAGGCATAGTGAAAACACGTCTAAGTTAATAAATTACACTAGAAAATAACTGCTATATCATAAAATCAAGAAAATTAATCTACGATTCTCAAGAAAACTGGCAGAAACTAAATAATACACATCGCCATTGCACTATAAATTCACATCACAATCAAAAAACAAAATATACATTCAAGGCACACGCTACTGATTCATAGCTGCCGTAACTATTTATTTTTATTGTAACAAACGACGACAATGGCTTCATTGAGAGGTTGGACCCCCAAATGGCGGCGTGCGCGAGGGTATGCGCGTAGCGTTATCGAGAAGGCGAGTGAGCCTGACGTTTGTTTTTTTATGCCGTGCCAAAAGCGTGTAATACTATAGAAAAATAGACTAACAGCACACGAAATACAGAAAATAAAAGACGGAGTGGCAGAAGAACTGAGAGAGAAAGAAGAATCAAACATAAAACATAATACCACAGCTTATAAAATACAGGCGAAAAACTCTCTTGACGGGAACGGTTTGCGTCGATTTCATAGTGCCGCGTTTAGGTTCCACGGAAAAGACGGCTGTGGCGTTCAGGCGGGTAGCAAGGCATTGAAATTATTCGCTCAGCCACCATAGCCGTGCGTATAATTTCGTTGAGTGTGTTTGAACTCTCTGTTGTGTTAAGTTAAAGGTACTGTAAAAGGAAAGAACATCATTCTATAAGGGTTATAGCTCCAAGAAATCATCTGTTTGTTTTCCCAAGGACCCACACCGGTAAGTAGGTATACATATTATTGGAAATTTTTATTGCTAATAATATATTTATATAAACATATCCTTTTATTGAGTTACGTTAGTATTTATAACTATTTGGAAATTATTATCTTTAGCAATATTTAGGAAGTATAACTTTGTCTTGATAAAAACTCAAAGATTAACATATTTGTTAAGAAAATTATACAGGTAGGCACCGAAATGTTATGAAATTTTAAAATGCTACAAAATATCGCCCTCTAAGAAATAATGCAAAGTAAACGGCAGACATTGATTCTGCACGTTAAGAAACCCATATTCCCCAAATTTCATTTCGAACTATGAAACTGTTAAAAAGTTATTATTTTCTAACTATTATTAGTTTTAGTGTTAGTGTTAGTTTGTCTAACACAGATTATTTTAAATTTTTGCAATTATTTTTTATACACTGTTATTCAAATGAAATAAGGTGAATATAACCAAGAAATGAAGTTGTTGTATAGCCTGAAAATTTCAATAAACATCAGGTATTATAAATTTAATGTATTACACTTTTCTCGTAATACTGCTAGATTTAATTATTTACTGACAAGAACATTGAACCAAGATTGTCTGGAAATAATTTTGGTAAAACTAAAAGTGAAAATGGAAACTGCATTAACCCGACGCCCATACAGTTTCATAGAACGTTTAGAAAATTGCAGTATGTTAACTTTCGTAACTCCAGTGCAGAAAACTGTGAGGGAGATTCAGATAAAATGCTATTAAGGCCCCTCCACCCCTAAAGAGTTCTCTACATCTGAGGAGGAATATGCTCCAGTAAAAGATTCAACTAATGGCATCATCAACAGCCTAAATTATTTTAAAGACGAATTGTACAGAATTAAATTATTAGATACGTGTGTGGGTACCTTTAAAAAAAAGCCCTGCGAATCCATTCATTTAATACCTGTCTTATATATAGCAAAGATCACGATGAATTAGATGATTATTCTTTTTATTGCGCTTTAAAGGCATATTATGATAACGAAAATCTGACTTTTCGTTATCATAATATGCAAATGCCAAATGATAAATTTGTAGAACTAATTGAAAAGATAATTCAACATAATTTTGTACATTTGGCCACAAAAATAACATGTGTAGCACACTATTTGAGATAATTTGCCCGATATCTTTAGTCATCCATGCCAATGTACTCCAAAAGAATTTGTACTTAGGCTATACATAAGAGTTAGGATTTATTATACATTAAAAACTCTAAATGGAAATTTTAAGAATATCCAGAAAAACAAACTAATAACATGGAGAAATCTGTAATTTACTTCGGTATATATTTTTGCATATATTTTTGTTATATATTGTAAGTACTTGTATATTTAATATTATATGTTTAGGATAAGTATTTTGTTGTGTTTTTGGTGTGAGTTGTTTATTCTTTAAATTGGGCAATAAAACATATTATATACCTAATTTATGCAATTTTATTCCTAACGTAATTTTTACCCTTTATTTTGATTGTAAATGGATACTCTTGTATGAAATTCATTTATTGCAATATTAGGTAGGTATATCAACCACAGCTTATTCAATTATCAACTGTCTACTAATCATAAACATTATCCATTATACTGCTAAAGTTATTATATGACACTGAAGAAGCCAAAGAACATTTCATAGGTTATAAAGGTATATCCTATCTATCGTAACATTGATCATGTAAGGTGCAGCTACTCACCACTTACCAACGAATGATATGCAAACACCATGTCTTTAACCCTTAAGTACCATGGCGGGGTCAAATTTAACCCTCCTTAACTTTTAATGCCAAGTTTCGCTACCTAAATATTGATGGCGCGCTGCGCACGTTCTGCTAATCTTCGACCGGCAGGTGATTTATCGATCCACGAAAATTCCGTTAGTTTATCTGTTACTACTGCAGAATTAGGACACGAGTAGGGTCAAATTTGACCCGCTTATGGTATAAGTGTAGGTTAAAGTTTCCGGACTTCAGGAACCAGTGCCTGCCGCAAATCCAAAACCACAACGAGGAAAAAGATGGAAGGTGTCCATATTTAAAAAACCAAAAGAAGGAAAGCTCAACGTGCGATAAATGTCGAGACTTTATTTGCAAAACTCGTGCCCGCACGAAGACGTTATGTATATTGGGTTGAAAAATAAGGTCAAAAACATGCTTGTCATTTTTTAGATACGAAATCTAAATCGATTTTTTTTATTTTAGGTAGCAGCTATGATACCTAAAATTCACCACTGGATACAAACAAACTGCGAATTTTTATTATTTTTCTTTTAATTTTAGAAAGTGCACACCTATGTTAATTTGACTGGATACCAAAGTTTTTTTTTAAATAAAGTGATAACTAATTAACCAAATCCGTTTTTTTCTATAAAAATTTAAAAGCAGTTGTAAACAAAATAACTTAACTTAAAAGAAAGGTAAAAAAATTAGATTTTTTATATACAAAAACAATGGGGTCAAATTTGACCCTGCCATGGTATAAATGTCACTATTTTCGGCCATGGCAGTTAAAAGTTAAACCTACCAAGAATTTGTATCCACGTTAAATAAACCTTTAAGTCATAAGTTTGCCCATGTTCACAAAAAGTATTATTTGTTTTCATAGTTTAAGTTTTACATCAGTAAATAGAAACTTATTTACAAGGAATTTACTTTTTAAGTTTTCTTGTGAAAATCGATTTTACCTTGAAGTACACAACTTACTATCTATGTAAAATACTAATTTTATGAGTTTTGTAACGGAATATAACTTATCATATCCTATCTATATATCAATGGTTTTCAATGTTCAGTATATTGATCGGCAGTAACACCTATCTGTGAATGGATATATTTCGCACAATTAACTATTTAAGGAGAACAGGAACGCAGATTTATATCCATAATTCGCGAATTCGTTTAATTGCAGATTTCTTTGTAGAGTGTTCGGAAACGGGCTTATCTCGTATAGTTGGTAATTGAAGGACGTAGTGCGTTGTTCAATACCTGTAATTTTAGCAGTAATCTACAATAGATTGCTACATTTAGCGCATGTTGAGTGTTTCCTTAGTTTGACGCCGGGTTTCCGATAGAGGTTGTCACATGAAATAGGTAGAACGTAAAAAATTTTGAAACGAAGAGTGGTCATCTTGGTGAGAGCGTTTGATGCGGTAAGTGTTATTAATTTTCTGACCTCAAAATATTTTTTTCATCCCGCATATTTTCAATAATCCTTTCATCATCAATCATTTTTCAAACATATAAGTAATAATTGTTTCCAATTCACTTA
Organism: Pissodes strobi; assembly: GCA_016904865.1. Classification (NCBI taxonomy): domain Eukaryota; kingdom Metazoa; phylum Arthropoda; class Insecta; order Coleoptera; family Curculionidae; genus Pissodes; species Pissodes strobi. The sequence continues at coordinate 59,889 of MU184998.1, read as the reverse complement.
ATTATATTTGGCTAAAGCGAGAATTTAGCATTTTTATATTGCACTTTCGAGTGATTGACGATGTCAACAATCTTAATTTTTTTATGGTGACCTTTAGGTTTGAATACCGATTTTTTGGTGGATAATTGCGTATCTTATTGGTCAAATTCGTGTAATTTGATAACGATTTAATCCAAATATATAGAGAACGTAATTATTTCATCGTCTAGTGGTCATACATATGATTTTACGTTTTTTCATTTAAATTGAATAGTATTGTTACTTGGGAGATTTTCGGAGCGAATTTTATATGTTCCTGTAAAAGGTAGTTAATCGAATTTGAGTAGAATTTCGCTGGATTTTCCTTTGTAGTATTGTTGATCATAGTTTTTTCAGGCTTATTTCATTCATATTTCAGTTTATTTGTAACATCAAGCGAAGCATATAATTATTAGCACTTACCGTGTCACGTTTCATCAATGATGTACCTACATTAATTTACATATATGAGAGGTTTATGTACATGTGTGTAAATTTACCTGTTTTTTCTTTATCGTTTATCTAAGTTCCTATCTCAAGGCGAGATAGTGATTATCTTATCTTTATCTTTGATTAATTGAGACGTAATTTACGTTCAATTATTGTTTATGTGCCAAGGGCCATAGAAAAAAAGTAATAGTATTACTTATTTTGAGTTATAATAAGACTCATTTATAGAGAGATTATACCTCAATTTTCTTATTTATCATAAAAATCTAGTTTAGTTATCTTCTATTGGAAGTTGCCGAGAGCCACTGTTTGGACAAATTTCATATTTTTATTTTAAATTTTTAATTTCAATCATAATTTCTTTTGAATTTTATATCTCAAAGTAAAGAAAAGAAATATCTTGAGTAACAGTAATTATCAATAGTATTATTTAACCATAGTTATTTATAATTTTTGCTGAACTTTGTAATTTAAGTTCTGATTATATCTGCTGGAATCAGTAAATTTTCAAGTTGTCGATTAAATCTCCTATGTCGAACTGAGGTCCACAGGATACTTTTCTGAATAATTATTTAATTAGCGGTATAAGTTGGTCTAAAACCTGCCTTTTTTTTATATGTAACAACTTCTCCAAGACGTCAGCTGGAAATCATCCCTAGGATTGCCCGTAAGCCCTGGATCCTATAGCGGGTGAGCTTAGGCACAGGCGGAAGAGGTTTCCAGTGGAGGTCCCAACCGATCACGTGGTTGCAGATAACTGGACGAGTTAAGTATTTGAACGTCCAAGGAGAATTATTTTTTTGGTAAGACCAACTTATTATAATAATTAAATTTGTTTTATTGTTCACATTACTAGTCAATTTAGTCAAAGCTTAAACTTTATATATTATATTACAAGTGGTATTTATATCCGATCACATGAACTTCAACAATTTTTTTTAAACCTCATCGTTTATACTTGTAAATTAGTTGTTAAATTAATATATTGTTTTTAAAGAATAATTTATTTGATTTACTGCAGGACTGGGCGCTACAAGACACTAATTTTCTTATCTTCATAAATTCATAATTATTGATATCTAAATATCACATATTTTATGTTTGCATTGTCTCTAAGAGCCTGGCGCCCACAATAAAAAAAAAAAGTATAATTGACAAGAGAACCGTTAATCTAACCTACGTCCGATTTTCATGCTTAATTAAACTAAATAAATTAACTATCAAGTAGCGCTCAACTAATTAGTTATTATAATTAATTACTTTCATTACAATTGGCACCCCATAACTTTCATTACAGTTGAATGTAATTTCGCGTAATGCTGTAATTCATACTTTACATTACCATAAAGTTTCAAAATTCCCTACTACGGTGCTGTCAGGTCAAGTAAAAATTTGATATTATAGTAAAAATCCTTTTATTCCGGCCTCGATTTTTCCGTCTCCACATAAGAGAGATAGCACGATTCCGTCTCGCTTGGTTTTGGACCGCCAGATCAACGGCGCCGGCGCCGGCACGGAGTAGTGACAAGAGTCTAGGGATAGGGCTACATTTTCGATGCGAAACCGTGCATGCGTAATATGGCCGAATGTACCGAAATTATCCAAGTCTTTATATGCTAGCATAAACCTAGTTAGGTTTATGGTGCTAGCCAAATTTCTTCAACACCTCGGTAGTGCAGTAGGTAGATGTTTTGCTTGTCATTTCAGCGCTGCGGGTTCGATTCCCGTCGGTCGCCGCAGATGTTTTGTTTATCTTTTTTATGGTTATGTTTGTTTTTTATTAATTTACTTTTTTTCTTAAGATTGGGTTAGTTTGGGCCAGCCTTGGGTAAGTTTTGGTTAGTTCTTGCATGCACGGAATTGCATCGAAAATTTAGCCCTATCCCTGGACGCTTGTGGAGTCATGTTTTGTATAAGCTGTGATAATACATTCAAACGAGCAATCTCTAGTTTTTGTGTCACTTTTATATCTACTCGTGTCGACCTTTTACACAGATATTATGGCACATGTTTTTATCTAAGCGTGAGAAACCTTTTCATAAATCTCACTCATATACAGTAAATTTGAACAAACCTGTTTAATGACGAACTTTGCTTTATTCCACATAATCGGGTAACTTACACAGAATCAAGGAATTCGGGCGGATAATATGTATGCCACTTGAGCTGAAACAATAGATACCACCTAAATGAGATAAGGTGATGAATGGCTTCCATTGTATTAAGTTAGGCTTAAAGTGTCACGGTTGGTTTGAACTAATTTGTTTGTGGCAAATTAACTAACTTAAAGGATATATGGTGGTATCAGTGCGACTTAATTTTTTAATCTGATAAAAACAGCGTCGGAAAGGACATGAAAGATACTTAGAAATTATCCGGGACGCTGCGCTGCCTTCCTTCGTGCCGCTTTTGTACCCGTTAATATTACATAACAATATAGTTTGCCGAATATTAACAAAAAATTATCTCAATCAATCGGATCTGATTTTCCTAGGTAATTAGTTATAACGTATTGGAATTAAAATAAATTAAATGTAACTAACACTAATCGAAAGCTGACTGAATGACTAACCAAAATTAATCACAAGTAACCAAAAGCACCAAAATGGGCTAAAACGTATCGGAATAGGTTGCAAACATTAAAGTAAGTTAAAACTAACCAGAACGAACCGAATTTTGGTGACTAAACAAAACTAACCAAAAAAATAAATTTGATTATAAGTTATAACGTCTAGGAGTCGGTTCAGAGACTAAAATAAATTGGAGCTAACTGAAACTAACCGAAAAATGATTGAACGACTAACCAAAGGTAACTAAAAATATCCAAAAGAACCAAAACAGCCTAAAATGTATCGGACCAGGTTAAAAATATTACAGTAACGTTAGGGCTAATTATATATTAACAGATTTTCTCATCTAAAAGGGGAGGGTAACTATTTAGGTCTTCATATCTGCGCCTTTTTTATTTATCTATTCTTTAATTATGATAATGTATATAATTAATGTTAGAAATGCAGTTCTTTAATTATATATATTATAGACTCGTGTATGTATTTTTACTTTTTTAAACTCTGCTTTTAAAAACAATTTGAAATACAACACAAATCACATTTTTGCGTTTTTATTCATTTTTTTCAATGTCCCCCCGGTTGCATCTTTGCGAAGGACTGTGAATTTTTTTGAGATATAATTGTAAATAGCACTAAGATTCTGAGTATTACTTTTTTTACTCATTGAGTTATCTTCCACATATATATGGACCATTTGTAGGAAAATTTACTTTTACCAAAATCTCAGGGTTATCCCAATCAAGTTGCTGGTCCAATTCTTGAACATGCTCTGCTAGGGAGCAGGACTGCACCCCTCTACGGATGTCACTCCTATGAGATGTTGTAACAATCATTTGGATATGCTCGTTCCAATGTCAGTAATTTTGAATTTTCTGTAACAATTCGCGGTTAAATATCCAAAAACAATTAATTTATTTTTCTATTTTGGTATCATAAAGAAGTCTTTTCGGTACGCAACACTACTTTTGTTGACTGATTGCTATGATATTAACAAAATTGTTCAATGTCAAGGATCACTAGCAAAAATTGCGACACCGTTTTGAATGGGATTCCTAATAATACAGACGCCAAAAGTGACAAGATGGCCTTCCAACTTATGATCGCGACTTGAATAAATTAATGTTTTTCATTAAAAAAACGTGCAGAATAGAAAAAATAGTATAAAATACACGTCTTAAAAGACATTTAGCGCACTCGCACGAATGGTACGTCCATAGTGCACCGCTTCTCGCTTCTAGTTTCATCGCGGCAGACTAGCGATAAAAAAATATATAAAGTAATGGTAGCGCGTGGCCATAGTGCGCCTGTAACCTGCTTAATCAGCTTTTACCGGAATTAATTATTATTTCTTTTTCTCGCATACCGCTTAACCCGCTCGGTGTTTGATATCATTTGATGTGCAATACGCAGGATTGTTCTAGTTTGTTGCTTTGTCATTTAAGCAAATACTAAATATTTATAAACATTGATTACAAAGCTAAGATCCGTAGGATGGAAATTGATAAAGATATTTTAATTTCGGAAGTGCTTTTAAAAAATGATATGGGACAAACGATTGAAGTATGGTCACAGATAACCCAAAACAGATGTGTAAGCGGCAATTTAAATGTGTGAAACAAACTTCGCAGCGAATGACTCATGGTCGTAGATGGCTTGAACAGGTTTTGGCTATCTACAGTTTAGTGCGGGCCCGTATGGAAAAAGCGTTCTAAGTCGCAACAAAACCACAAGCGGAATAGTACGGAGCATGGGCGCCGCCAGGGGGGGGGGCAAGGGGGTCAGTTGCCCCCCCCCCCTGG
>MU184998.1:21056-54952 GCA_016904865.1 Pissodes strobi | reverse complement strand
GGGGGGGGGGGGCAAGGGGGTCAGTTGCCCCCCCCCCTGGAATATGAAAATAAAGCTTAGTATAAAAGTACATTTCAAATTATTCCGTGAAACATGCATAGGTACCTGAAAATTACATTGACTATTTTCTTACAATACCACAACAACAATTGAAAGATCTTTCAGTACCCTCCGACGTGTAAAAACCTGGTTGAGATTAACTATGTCTGAGGAAAGACTCTCTGGTCTCTGTATGCTTAGCATTCACAGATAATTTGAGAATAATAATAAAGACAGAGTTATTGAAATCGCAATAAATCGGTTTTCACAAAAGAGAAGTCATCTGCTATTACTTTTCACCGATTAGGAAATATAGGTATGCACATCCATAGTTCATAAGATATTTTTTTTAAGGTAGATACATCTCCAATCAAAAAATGTATGTCAAAGTTACGCTACAGTTAAGTTTAAGTTAAAGTTAAGCAAACCAAAACCGTATATATGTATTTTTGACAATAAAAATATTTAAGTTTCTATGTTTACTTTGCCCCAGAGGCGCATCTGTGAGGGGAAAATATAGCCCCCCCCCCCCATAGGCTACCAAAAGTTTCCGCAATATTTGCATACAAATAATACAATTTTTAAATTCAAATAAAACCTAACCGAAGAAATAGAAGAAGTTATAACGATTGCAGATTCGATTGTTATATTATATCATTAAGAGCGAGGTCCAATTCCAGATTGCAATTGTTGCCAGTTACCAGTTGCCCAGCCCTACTTGTTTACGTTTAATTGACTTGGGAAATGTGTCAATAATGCTTGGTAAAATCCGCTTCGTCCGCTCGTGGAAGGCGTGTTTTATTTTAACGATTTTAATGACTTTTGGGCAACAATTGGGCGTGGCACCCACAAAATTTTTCGCCTTCTTTAGCCTCTCCGGCGTTGCACCTGGGTCAAGCTTTTCCCTCACATCAACTTGCCCCCCCCCCCCTGGAATTTCACCTGCCGGCGCCCATGGTACGGAGTCATATTCAATCTTATTTTTTAAATTAAATTATAAAATTAGTTTAAATGTGCTAGTGACATGCCTGGTTATACGTGCCTGTATTCCGTTGTTCAAACAGAAGCACTGGCGAGAAATCTTTTTTCAGGTGCCCTAAACACCGAGAAAGGTATGTCTTGTGATTTTTACATGTCAAAGCAAGTTATTTATATATTTTTCTGCCCTGAAAATAGACAAAAACACACTAACAACTGCTCTTGAAAACTGTACATTTCAAACATCGTGTGAAAAGTATACTTTGAAAACGGCGTGTGCAAAGTATACTTTTCACACGCTTATTCGGGTATTTAGATTAAAGGGCTTCGTCTCCGTTTTAGAGCTTCGCCCTCAGAAGTTCCATTCCCAGATCTCTAAAAAAGGGGGTCCAATTTTAGGGCTTCACCCCCCCCAGGAGCCCCTTTTTGTAGAACTGTAGAAAAAGGGACTCTCATACCAGGAGCCCCCTTTTAAGGCTTGGGCCCAATTTTAGGGCTTCGCCCCGGAGGCTCCATTCCTAAATCTGTAAAAAATGGCTCCCGTACTATAGGGCCCATTCTAGGGTTTCGCCCCCCTAGGGCCTCATTTTAAGGCTTCGCCCCAGGGGGGCCCTTTTCCAAATGTGTCAAATATGAGGCTCCATCACCGGGGGCCACATTCAAAAGCTTCGCCCCCCGAGGGCCCCATTTAAAATCTGTGGAAAATGGGCCTTGTACCAGGGGCCCCATTTCAGGGCTATGGGCCTCAAGGAGCCCCAATTTAGGGCTTCACCCCCGTATGCTCTCTTTTCCGAATATGTAAGAAATGGGTCCCCCGAGGGAATGGCGCCTTTTTCCAAAGTTATGAAAAGAATAACTCCAAAAATTAAGGGCGAAACCCTAGAATGAGGGACGAAACCCTATAACGGCGCCCCGGGTAGGGCGTTGTCCCAGCCCTGGCAGATGCTTTATATTATAATAAATATTATAATATATAATATCAATATTATTTGCAGTCATAGGAAAAGTATAGTATGGAACGCGTGTGAAAATCACTTTTGACACGAGTGTGAAGATTGATGGCACGAGCCGTAGGCGAGTGACATAATCAACACTTGTTGCACAATATACTAATTCTACCATACTCCCAGTGGGGCACCTTGTATATAGCAGTCGTAGAAAAATAGTGTGCTACACGTGCTGAAAAGACTTTTCACACTCATGAGACTTTATGACACTCGCCTACGGCTCGTGTCACCAAACTGTCTCATTGGTGTGAAAAGTCTTATTTTCAGCACTTGTTGCACAATATAACATTATGATACTCACATATACATAAATAAAATTGGTTATTGGTGTCAGTCTTTTGCTAATTGCCAGTCGCAGGTTTAAAACTACTTTGTGCGGGCAATTCAACTCCGCTGATAGACGCGTCATAAAACGAGATTCGATATTTCATGCGCTTTCGGATCTGTAGTTGGGTTATCTGGGGTATGGTATTCACCAACTTCTGGGCGAGACCTATTAATTTCATGAACGTGAGTTGTTCTTTCTTGCTTTAATTTATTAGGGTACGTCCATAGTGCACCGCTTCTCGCTTCACCGCGGCAGACTAGCGATAAAAAAAATTATAAAGGAATGGTAGCGCGTGGCCATAGTGCGCCTGCAGCCTGTTTCAGCCTGCTTAATCAGCTTTTACCGGAATGAATTTTTATTTCTTCTTCTCGCATTCCGCTTAACCCGCTAGGTGTTTGATGTCATTCGATGTGCAATACGCAGTATTGTTCTAGTTTGTTGCTCTGTCATTTAAACTTAAATATTTATAAACATTGATTAAAAAGCTAAGATCTGCAAGATGGAAATGGATAAAGATATTTTAATTTCAAAAGGGCTTTTAAAATATGTTATATGGGACAAACGATTGAAGTATGGTATTCACCAACTTCTGAGCGAGACCTATTAATTTCATGAACGTGAGTTGTTCTTTCTTGTTTAAATTTATTAGATACACTATCGCTGGCTAATAAAATACATAACAGATCCTTACGAAATAGCTCCATGATGCCAACTAAGACGAAGCGAGACACTCACGCAAGCGGTGCTATATGACCACCACCTGCTACAATCGCGCAGGTTGACCAAGCGGGTAGAGTAAAAGCCGGCTAGCGAGAAGCGAGAAGCGGTGCACTATGGACGTACCCTTGGAAACTCCCCGCAAGCGGGTCGTTTCCTAATTTCGTGCTCGTGCGATAAAATATGGTCTTTTAAAACTAGTATCTTAATATACTATTTTGATCATATTTATATTTTCTCTAAATAGCCCCAGTATTAAATAGACGCAATTTATGGCTAATGCACAGTAGCTAACTTCTCCATAATACTATATTATGTTTATTACAGTTATGCGGATGCTTCTTAATATAGGCTTTTTCAGTCGACTGTTAGACTGAAACTAACTGCATATATTTTCATAAATAATATCGGATGCACGCCATTGCAGAATTTTAAAGCATTTCTCCTATAATACGATTTCTAAATAATTTAGATTTATATCTATTTTCTTTCCAGAAATTAAACTTATATCTATAAAAATAAATTAAATGTCAATATGTTTTGTCTAGAGCTATTCTTCACGAAGTGTCACGAGGCAGATTTTCCTAGTAGTGGTATAATCATTTGAAACTATTGATTTTCCAATAAAAATAAATATGTTTAGATAAAATGCAAATAACTACTTGAGATAAGATTCGCATCAAAATGATCCTATATATTATATTGAAGTAGCATCAGACAATCATACTAATACTTTTATTGTTGTGTTATTTTGATTCAGCTCAAAATGAAAATTGAAAAAGTGTTTTATGTTTTATTTCTATCAGTGTTATTTGTTTTTACACAAGGCTCACCTAAACTCAGCAATACTTCAGGGCATGAGATTATCGATGGAAATTGCACCAATGCTACTTACAACGACAGAGTTTACTACGACCATGTAGATAAGATGGCATTTCCACTTATCGTTCGATCTGAAACAGTAAGTAAAGGACTTCTGTTTATAGGTACTGAACTTATAGGACCTTTAACAAATTACGTTTGTTTCTAAAAGTTATTAGTCTATGGTTCAACGAATTTTCTTAATCGTATTCGCATTACTTAAAAGCCTACAACTAAAAAAAAATTAAGTTTCTTTTTTTAACCATTAGTATTCTTCAGAGTATTTAAAAACCTGTCAAATATAAGATTTGTTTTACATTTAAATTATTTTTGGTAGATATTTTTATATTACAATAGCATCAACTAGGACCAATAGCCTTATCTATAACTGCATTTGCAATTTCAGCCATAAGAATAGCATCCGCAGGGCCGCCGCCGGCGGCGCCGTGCGCCTCATGCACGTAACTTCATTGTTTGGATTATTTGGTTTTTAAAAAATATAAAAAAATCCGCATATCAACGCTCTTTGTGACTCTCAGTAAAAAATAACACACAATACCCGGAAACTGCAATAGATATCTTAATCTCTGATGTCCTATATTAAGCCAAATCAGAAAGAAAAACATATTTTAATAAAAATAAAAAATAATCCCTGGAATACAAACGGGATAATTACTAGCAAAAAAAAAAGGACAAAATGAGCTACTACAACATAATACTTTAGATAATTAAATGGCTTTTATAGACTAACCTAACAAATTACAGAGACGTAAACATGACTTTCACAAGGCCAAAATTCTGAATAGTCGTACTGATCGCAAAAAAAAAGTATAAATTTATAAATGAAGCATCGGATTCTGATACTGTTAAGCATGACATGGATCTTAACATGAGCCATAATAATATTGAGTTTATTAATAGTTTGGATTTGCCTAACTTTTGTAATGAGTTTTTTTAATATTGTTTGCAACATATTGTATAAAGAAATGAAATCGGCCAACACAATAATCTATATTTTTAAGGCCAACCAATAAAAATTAAATTATAAAACAAATAGCCCTGCTAAAAAATTCTAGCGCTCCTGGTGCTAACGGCATAACCTCGAAAATTGTTAAACACCTTCACATGTATATTGCTTCTCCACTTGCTCACGTAATTTATTTTATTTTTCGTACAGCTGAAGTACCTACATCTCTTAAAGTGGCAATGGTTAAACCCATTCACAATCCGGGGACAGGACTGATATAGGCCCCATTAGCAGTATTCATACATTTTTTATGATTTTTGAAAAATGTCTGAACGATGGTTTTGTGGACTTTTTTAATCAAAAGTAAAAAATATCAGTTTGGATTTAGGAGCGGCCTTAGTACAACGTATCACCATCATCATCATCGTCATCATCAATCAACCCATCCGCATCCACTGCTGAAGATAGGCCTCCTTTAGAGTGTTCCATCGTATCCGATTCTGTGCTGCACTCATCCAGTTCTTCTCAATCCTTTTACGGTCGTCAATCCTCGTCTGCTTCTAAAGGCGCCTTGGCGTGGTCTCCATTCCAGGAACTTTTTTGTCCATCGTCCGTCGGTCAGTTTTGCTACATGGCTAGCCTAGTTCCACTTCCGACCGCTCAAGGTAATGCCCAGCATTGCCCTCTCCATCCCTCTCTGCGCCACTCGTATCTTTTCAGCTGACTTTCCTGTGAGTGTCAGAGTTTCTGCTCCATACGTAAGATCAAGAACACTGAGGACGCACTGATCGAACACCTTTTTCTTCAAGCAGGTCGGTATGCTTGACCTGAGGATATAACTGAGCTTTCCCATGCAAGCCTTATTCGTCGGGTTACTTTGCAGGTTTGGTGGTCCCGCCCTATAAGGATTTCATGTCTCAGATATTTATAAAAGTATACCTGTTCTACGTGATTTTCGTGCATTCACTACTAGGTTAGTCATATACTGGGTTTTACTTATATTCATTTTAGCCCAACAGATTTCGAGGCACTATGTAACCTCTAAACCATCTCTCTACAATATTAATAATCGCTGTCTTTTCTTGCCAGCAGATGTAGGAGGTGTAGAAGAATTTGAGCGGTCACTATTTTCCTTTTATTTTTTGTTTAATATGACTTTCAGAAATATCGGTGTAAAATGCAACCCGTTATGTTCGATGTTCAATATCTGAGCATTTATTGTCTGCTTGTCAATCAGAGACATCAATAACCTGAGTAATTGATATTGTCACACCTAATTCTTTTCCACTGCTCACTTTGAAATAATAACGCAACGCGGGCAACCGTATATTTAAATATAAATTAGAAGAAAATCACGAATATGATGCATGTGATGAATGGGTAAATACGCCACAGTCAACCAGTGCGAGGTTTATTAAGTCATCGCCAGGTTTCGTTTATCGTTTACTAGGTTTGCAATGAGCGGCAAATTATTGTACACCGGATAGATTTGATTTTGAATATTCTAATATACTGCTCCGCACAGTAACTCGGTTTCTAAGCAACACCCAGTTTTTTTTCTGTCACAAGCTATAGTATCAAGGCAATTCGAAAGAACCAACATTTTCTTATATTTTCCAGATATATACAGAAAAAGTGCAGAAATAGTGGGGAGTAATTTCTACCTCTATTAAGTATAGAGGTAAGTAAAATATAGAGACAATTTTAAAAAAGTACCACAAAAACTATACGTTAAAATACTCATTTATAGTTAGAGCAAAATCAAATCAAACAAAGGCAGCGCTTTTTGATATTTCATATTGTAAGTATGAAGTGCTAACAATGATATGAAACTTCTTACTGATAAGAAAATGGCAATTGGAATTGTAGATATAAATAAATAAGAGACAAACAGGAAGATTATGTATAAAACAAATATATATTTGCAGGAAAGTTTTGACTCTCAAGGAGGTAAACAAATAAGGCATGAAAAATAAATAGCTTACTCTACCTGTAAAATACAAAATGAACCATCTACGTCTTCAGGCATTTAATCATCTCAGATGCGCAAATTTATATCCATGGTGGCTCTAGAATGTGACTTTTTTTTTATTTCAAAAATAAATACACAGGTTGGTTTCATTATTAGGTATCAGAAAACTTCGGTGGGGTATTTCACAATTAGAAATAAATAACAAAGTTCATATAAATTTGTGTCCGAAAATGTCTCGTTGTGCGTATGCAGGGCCTTGAAACGTTGTAACCAGCCTTAAGCGCTGGATGCTAATAATGCAGCCTTAACCCTTAAATGCATGATTTTTTATTTTTTTGTAAAATAATAAAAATACATTAGAAAAAGCATAAACTAATACAGAAAAAATAGTGAAAAAAATCCCAACTTCATTTTTCAATGTTTCATTTTCAAATAAAATATTGTTGCCAAATGGCTACAGTATGCATTTGTAACAAAAAAATTAGCTGTTAAAATGTTTAAAACAGTTATTGTTTTTGTTCAAACATAATTCAAGTCAACGTTTTTCACTTTTGAGACGAGTGAAACCTTTGCAGTTGGAGTATTTGCACCTCATTTTCGCATCTTTGTAGACAGGCCAATGACTAGTTTCATCCGAGCGCACTTCTTTCGACGGAATGTGTGGTTGGATCTTTCCTCATTTTTCAGCTATTTCAGGTTCCAAGCTGCCGCTTGGTCTGCAACACTTACTTTGACCTTATATTACATACGTGGTAAACGACTTGAGGAGGGAACTCAGCTTGATTCAGGGTTCTCCATTGTCATTTTTTACTCGTTTTTAAGGAAAAAAACACACTATGTACCTACATAAATGATACTAATAACTGAACGTTCATCCACATAACTACCAAAATCTGAAATTTACTTGAATTTCAAAGACATATTGCCGGTTACCTCAAGAAAAAAAATTACAAACATACTACTAAACGCATGATGTTGCCGATTGGCATCAAAAGAAAACTGCCGTGTACAGCAAAAAAACAATAGTATAAATAGCAATATAAAATATTATGGTGTAATATAAACCTAATTAGGCCAAAAACACAATTTTATAATGTTTAAATAGTGTTTCGAGAAACACTACTGAATTCACAAATTGATTATCAAAAGTGATGCCTGATCACTATGCATCAAAACTGACAATAACCATGCACGAACGATTTATAGCGCTATCTCGTCGGAACTATCGGAATTATATCATTAAATGGTATGTATTCAATTGGCTACAGTATGCAGCGAGCGTACATTTGCGTTCTGGTGTGTTTGAGTTAGCTGAATACCCGTATGTAGCCAAATGCTAGGTCTACTCAGCGGATTAATTTTTTTTAAGGCTTGGATCGAAGAGTTTGGCAGTCAGGGTAGGGCACCACTTAATTTTTTATAAAAAATTTAAGAGATGTATCACTGATTATTGATCCATAAAAATAGGGTAATAAAATTTTAAAAATACCCTAGATATGACTATCAAGATATTAAGAAATTGAAGGTATTTATTCGAGAACGGTACGGTTGATACTAACTTACCAAAATAAACATCGGGATTTCAAACAACAATTACATTCTGATCCTCAATTAATTTGAAGATAATCAAATAAAATATGATATAAACCTCTACTCTATATTTTAAGAAATAATGCGATTTTAAGTAGGTGTCAGTTTGGCTTCCGGGAAGGTTCAGGAGAGCGCGATGCGATATTTGCCCTCCTGGAGGAGCTTTTCTTGAGCCTGAATGTCGGACACTTTGCCGCCGCGGCGTTTTGTGAGTTCTCGAAAGCATTTGATTGCGTTAATCATGAAGTTCTGCTCGGCAAACTCTTTAACTATGGTTTCAGGGGTCTTGCTCTGGAATGGTTTAGATCCTTCTTATCAGGTAGGAAACAGATCGTTAAATCCTTAGGAACTGTGTCCGATGTATGCTCAATTGAACATGGAGTCCCACAGGGTTCTGTACTCGGCCCTATTTGGTTCCTATTGTACATCAATGACTTGACTTCTCTGAACATTGGAGGATATTTTACAGTATTTGCTGATGATACAACAATCTTATGGTTATGAAAAGTGTGTCTGAAGATTTAATGAAGCAGGTTAAACGATGGTGCGACGCTAACCTCCTATCCTTAAATGTTGATAAGACTAAATTATTGAACTTCAAATTCACTTGTACCGACCAAATAGTAATAAACGATAAATATTTAGAAACTAGTAACTGTAATAGGTTCCTTGGAGTAGTCATTGACGATAAATTGAAGTTCCACGAACACATCTTGAGACAGAAAGTAGCTAGTGGGTGTTACGCTGTTAGGATTGTGGCAAAAGAGCTGGGTTTGGAGGCTGCCAAAAATGTTTATTATTCCCTTGTAGAGAGTCATCTGAGGTATGGAATTGCATTTTGGGGCTCCTGCAGTCGGTATCATTTTAACTCTCTTTTTGTCCTGCAGAAAAGAGCTATTAGGTCATAGGCCCAAGAGAAACATGTAGGCCTTTATTCAGGGACTTGAAGATATTGACATTGTGCTGTCTATTTATAGTGGAATCTTGCTGCCTAATACATAAAAAAAATATGATCTATCTGGCCAATTTTGGCTTTGAAAGACACCATAATACCCGACAAAATAGTAATATCCCAATGCCCATTCCTAGAAGCGAATTAACCAGGAACTCCCTAATTTATTTAAGCATTAATATATTTAACCATCTACCAGATCATATAAAAACTGCAAGAACCCTTATAACTTTTAAGGGGTCAATGGGATCACTCCTAAAATGTAGGACATTTTATAGCTTGGAAGAGTATTTTGCAGATGGCTGGTAGTAAACTCTGCTGCTTTTTTTTCTGTTTTATTTTATTTATTATATACAATTTAGGTGTCCGTTTAATTGACTAATTTGTGCCTATATATTGCTTGTTTCAAACAAGATTTTATTTTTTATTTCTTTTTGTGCTTTTCCAAGCTTTAACCTTTTGTTTTTAACTTTCTGTTCTTAACTTCTTAATGTGAACTTTTATTTGTAACATTTTATTTTCTACATTAGTTACATACTTATCTAATTTAATAAGCTTGTCTACAAATACTATGTATTTATGGTAATAAAGCATGTCTGAATCTGAATCTGAATGTCTTATAATCTTAATATTGCCTACGTCACATTGCAAAACAATCTCAACTAAATGTTGAATTCTTAAAAGTTCGATAAAATTCAGTTAAATAAAAGGCACTTTTAAGAAGGTATTTTTGCTACACTAGCGCAGTACTAAATTACTAAAATACTCGATAAAGCAAAAATTACAGATCAGGTAGATGGAAAATATATGCGGTATAAATACAATGATCATTAAACAAAATTACTCTAGAATATACACATGGTAGCGGTAATATCGTTAGATCAATAAAAAGTTAATCAAGTGCACTAAATCAATAGGTTGAACTGGCAAATTTAAAAATATATAAATAACCAATAAGCTAACCTGAACATCTCATGGCAACGATAATATAATTATATCATTAAACGCCAAACGCACATTAAATCTGTAAAATAATCAATACGGCAAATAGATAAGAAACGAATTGAGCTCAGTTCGCATATGTTTTTATGCGCAGACGTGAAATTGCACAGGTCAGCGACATAAGATTGGCACTGGTATAAGCTGGACAATGATTGTTTATAGTATAATATTCCGGTAAATCAGATAATAACGAATTTATTAAGGAGATAATTATTAAATAAGGCAGTTCTATGAGATACCAAGAAAAGTAAACATCAAATAATCGATAAAGATAATAAATGAGTTAATCTTAATTACTCAAAAACGGTAAGAAATAATCGGCAGTTTGATAAAAGGTATATTCGACAAATCTCATAACGATAAAGGTGAAAGAAGTAGTTTGCGTTAACAGCATAAAGCCTCTACTCGAAATAATATAAGGTATGAAAATTACAGTGAGAAAAATATGAATCCATCTATTGGCATAGTATTAGCTTCCAAAAAAAATTACTGCCTTTTCTAATTGCCCAACTAAACTATTTCATTGAAGAGATAAATGGATAATATTTGAACTAGTCAATTATCAAGTTAATCAAACAAATTAAGCTAGTTATTATATGTCTTATGAAATTAAATAAAGGTATTGGCGAAAATTTGATAGGTAATCAATTATAAACGAATAAAAAGAAATAATTATCCTAACGGACGGACAATGTCGTTTGATTATGTATTTATTAAACAAAATGCTACATAGCGGTAAGGAAGATATAATAATAAATTAAATGACCGATAACCATTAATTATATATTCATTAATCAGAATGAAATAAGGCGATACTAATTATTCGATAATTTATCATTAATCAAAATAAAATTAAACGATACTAAACATTCGATAATTATATTCATTAATCAAAATGGAATAAAGCGATACCAAATGTTTGATAGTGTTCTAACAGCCTTAAATTTTGAGATACAGGCTGGTAAAGTTTTCAGAAAATTATGTTTTTTTATAATATGATACCACTCTAGATGGTTTAATGAAATTTGGTACACAGCTACTATGCATTAAGAGGCATTTTCTGATGTACCTACAACAATTTTTAATTTCTTCTAGTGGCATTTGTATGGTATTTGAACTAAATATTTTTAAACAAAAATATGGCACGCCACTGCTTTTCTCATAACAAACTTTTTTTTACAATTTTCACTCACTTCTGAGCAAATTTGATATCTTGATTTTCTTTCCACCTACTTACGATTTTCGCATAAAAAATAAGAATCATTTCTGTGCATGGTCATATGGATAACATGGAAATAGATACAAGATGCCTTTTTGCTGTTGGTAAAAAATGTTTTAAAAGTAAGGTAAAAACTTTGAAGCAGCGAGTCCTTGTGTGATTTAAATAAAAGAGTCTAGATTATTAACACTTTAGATTTAAAAACTTAGGCACCGATAATATCAAACTTATTTATTAATAACAAAATTAAATGATAATAGAAAAATACATTGAATACGTTTTTCACGCCAGACGACCTCCGAACTTATCGCTCGATTTGCTTATTCTGTCTGCCTCGAAGTATTACGTCTCTTCGCATTCGGTGATATTTCTTACAGGTGTTCTTTTTGTCAAGCTTAGCAAAAAGAATTGATAACAGTTCGGCCACGCTACCTACTCCACGTCCTCGTGGTAGTTCCTAATTTTCTTTTACCTTTAAAAGAAAGATAACGCTCAGTAATTCAAAAGAAACATCGTAGTTCTTTTTGCAACATGTTAACCATTCTCTTTTTGGTTTTTTTTTACTCAATCTTATCAGCCCCTTAGGCGTAAAGAGTTTTTCTTTATATCGGCTTTGTCTTACGCTTTCGTTGCGTAAAGTTTTAATCTGTAATAAGTACGTACATCTGGACAAGCATTTACGTGATACTTGCCTTTATTTACGTGATACTTGCATTTCCTTTTATTCCCTAATATAAATCTTTGATCGTATTATTTATTTATGTATGTGTTTGTTTGATGCTAGCTAGCTTCTATATTTACCTGCTCAAGGCCTTATGCAAATTTACACCTTCCCACCAGCCATCAGAATTTTCGCAGTACATCTTGCCTCTTTTTTTCCCTCGACCGAGCACAATTTTAGTATATATCGCGAATCAACCAAGACCGTACTCGTTCGTGGTGTCACGCCATTTCCGCAACAAAACACTTTAATTTTGACGTATAATTAGGGTTTTTTTTTCTTTAACAAAACAAAGAAGGCAAGTAACCTGCTCAGCTGCTTTCTGAGGCGACGGAAAAATGCAAAACTGCACCGCCTTATTCCACTTTACTTTGTGGCGAATCTGCTTTAGATTCGGAGCTTACTACTACATTATAGGGCTTAAGTTTGTCTAATGATACAATCCCTTTGTATTTCTTTTGCGATCTTATCGTGTCCTTCACGTCTTCAATTACAAATCGGTGGTTGTCAAGGATCTTGGTTATTTCATATGGACCGCTATATTTGGGCAGAAGTTTCTTGCTTTGTCCTTGATTATCTGTAGGAACTAGCACATGGCTTCCTACTTTAAATTTTCGACCTAAGCATCGTTGCTTATCAAACCTAGCTTTACGTTCGCTTTGTTTTTGGTCAATCTTTTCTTTAGCAGTCCTTCGTATTTCTAGCAAGTTTCGTTCCTTGCCAGAATCTAGCTCTACCTCGTTGGCTAGGACAGAATTGGCAACACCCCTAAGAGCATATCCAACAAAACAACTCATAGGGTGACTTCTCCATAGTTGAATTCATCGTAGAATTCAAACCCCATCGCACCTTTGATACCGCCTCATCCCATCTATCCTCTTCGTCCGTAGAAGCGGATAGGGATGCAAGAATCGTGCGGTTAAATCGCTCCACTTGTCCATTTGCTCGCGGCGTAGCGGTAGCATTCAGGATATGTTTAATATTCAATTCCACGCAGTACTCCTGAAATTGCTTGCTCGTAATCGGAGATCACTCGTCGCGGAACACCAAAGTTTTCAATAATATTTTGCAAAAAGTTTATAACCGGTCTAGTCTTCGTTGACTGGACGGCCCTCATGAAAACAGATTTGGTGAATGCATCAAGAATCACAATTCGGTAACTGTTTTTCCTTCTTGATTTAACAAATATGGGCCAAGGTGATCAATATGTAACGTGTCAAAGGGCTCGGTGACCTCTTTGATCGGATGTAAGAAACCTGGCTGCTTTCCACCCGGTTCTTTATTGTACAAGCAATCCAAACAACAAGATATATACTTCTTTGTATATCTTCGCATGTCTGGAAACCAGTAGGACTTGGAAATAGCTGACAATGTCTTATCGAAAGCTAAATGTCCGCCAACGTCGTGGAAGTGCATTAAAATTTGTCTTCTGGCTCCTTTTGGGACAACCCATTTATTTCCTGTTGTCGTTTTTCGATATAATCTATTATTGACCTGACAGTACTCCTCATGAATTTTTTTATCCTCAATGTCTTCGGGTGTTTTCTGCAAGGTATCTAAAATGTAAGCACATCTGTTATCTGTGAGCTGCGCAGTAAGCACCCAATCTTCATGCTCGATGTTCACCACGCTAACTGTAATGGTTGATATTTCTAAGCAATCTGGTGGAAAAACAGGGCTTCTGCTAAGAGCGTCCACATGTGACATCTTAACGCCAGGCCGATATTCAACATCAAATGAGAATTCTTGAATGGAGAGCCACCATCTTCCAATTCTTGGTATTAAATCTCTTTTCGTTAGAGTTGTTCTGATGGCATTACAATCGGTAACCACTTTGAATTTTATTCCGATCAAATAAATCCTAAATTGTTTTAAGGAGTTTACCACAGCTAGGGTCTCTAATTAGTAAGAGTGATACCGTTGCTCTTCTTTTGTCGTTTGTCTAGAAAAGTACATACATGGCAAAATAGAGTCATCTGGTTGTTTCTGAAGAAGGATACCACCTATAACCCATTGTGAAGCATCACAGTGAACTTCGGTTTGCAAGTCTGGATCATAAATTGCTAAGACTGGTCTTGATACAAGCTTTTCTTTAAATTTATTAAAAGCATTTTGTTGTTCACTTGACCAGACGAATGCAACACCTTTTTTCGTTAAGGTGGTTAGGGGTCTTGCAATCAAAGCAAAATCATTTATATACTTTCTGAAATAACTAAATAAACCTAGAAATTGCCTAACTGTGTGTACGTCCGTTGGCACAGGGGACTTGGATGCTGCGTCGGTGTTTCTTTTACCGGGCTGTATGACATCTTTACTTATTTCGTGACCAAGGTATTCCACTCTTTAGTTCTTGCTTGGACAAGTTGGTTACAGTTATGAGGTCTTGCTCACCCTTTGTGACACACCCATCAATGTAAAATTCTCTTCCGGGTTTGCCTTCCGTAGCCCACCAGGAACATAGATGTCCTCACTGGTCTGACCATGTGACGTCACCTGAAAAACTGCTATATGTCTTGATGGAATGACTACATCTTCTTCTGCCCATAATGGAATTTTTCTAAATGGAAGTTCCGACGAGTCAAAACAATCACTTTTCGTGGGAATAACCCGTGCATTTTTCCAGATACTAATACCCTAATCTGAGGTTTATTCAACAAGGTTTGTCCTACTATAACTGGTATGGATTGCACGTGATCAGGTACCACTAAGTAATCCACATCGGTCTCTGCTTTGTCGATATGGATTGACGTTTGTCCTTCTCCAACAACGGGAATTATACTACCACCATAACCTTTTACTACCAACTTACTCGGAGTGACATTAAGCTTAGCTTTCTTTGCTAAGCTTTCCTTTATCAATACAGCTTCACATCCGGTGTCTAAATATGCTCGCGTCGGTATGTCATTCAAAATACAATCGAAAAAGTATTGACGGCTTGATGAGGAAAGGCTAGACACAATACTGTTTCTTACGTCTCTGCTTTTACGTTTGCAGTCATTCGCACGATGTCCTAAACGTTTGCAGTTGGTGCAATGCATCTTTGGTTTCGGACAGTCTGGCGAAATGTGTCCTTCTTCCCGGCAATTGTAGCATTTCACTGTTTGTTTTTCGCCAAATCTATTCCGCTTTTGTGCTGGTTCGTCCGATCCTTTTTTATTGAAATCTGGTTTAAATGCCCTTTTTCCGTAATATGGTCGAGATGAACCAGAAGAAGGCGGAATCAGCGGCAACGCCATAGGCCGTGAGTGCTGCGTTCCATGGGACGAATAAATCCTAGTACGCAAATCGGATGAATATGTCTTAGTTCTCTCCGACCCCAGGGTAGATAGATATTCGCCATAGAGCTCGTCCGGGGCCTTGTACCTTCCAGCTCTGGCACCTGCTTGAATAGAAGGATCTAATGTACCATCTATGAGGCAAGACACGGCTTTCTTTCCTGTAATTTCACAAGCGCTCAAAAGATTGGCCTTGTCGAAATAATACTTTTCCCATGATTCACTGGTCAGTTTGACTCTGTTTAGCATATTCTTTAGTGTGGTAGCAAAATCTTGGTGTTCCGGAAAACTTTTACTAAGCAGTGCCTTCCACTCTTCCCAGTTTAGGTTATAATTGTTCAAGTTGTCATACCATAGCCGAAAAAGTCCCACTAATCTACTTTGCATATGGTAGATCACGAGTTTCTCATCCCAACTATTAATAGTTTCCAGCTGCTCGATTTTTTCTATCCATTTAGATATACTAAGGTTTGGATTTCCAGGCTCGAATTCAGGGATACTTTTGGGATCGAAAAGTAATTTTGCTGGTTGTACTCGAGGTTGTGATATTTGGTTTTCTATAAGCCTTTCGACCAATTTTTCTAATCAGGTCACAGTATCAGTTCGTTCTTCAGGTACATTAAGGACTGTCATATCGACTAAAGCAGTAGGAGGAGTAGCTGATCGCATTCATGTAGTTGCCCTATCATCACCACTCTGAACTGGTACATGCACTTGTGAACGCAGAGTAATATTTGGCGTTTCCTTTTCCGCTTTATCTTTAGCAGGTTTATCAGTTCTTTTTGAATTTTTAGTTTTCTTTTTTTGAATTCTTTTTACTACGCTTGTAATCATAGCTATCTGACACACTGGAATCTGAATCCATGGTTTTAAATAATACAATCAACTAGTCTTAAAAAAATCACCACAACGCTAAGTTTTAAACAAAAATTGTCTTTAAAATATCCAACACAAAAAAAAATAGGTCGGCTATTATACATTAAGCCGTAAAAGACAACACTCAACAATATATTGAACTAGTATTATCGTTAACCAGATCCATAAACATAAACACAAAAGAAAATCTAATGCTAGACGTAATGCCCATAAAAAAACTGGGAGCTGGTATTATACGTTAACCAGAAAAAGCATAAACATAAGCACAAAAGAAAATCTAATTCTAGCCGTAATGCAAAAAAGACAGGGAGCTGGTCTTATACGTTAACCAGAAAATCCATAAACATATACACAAAAGAAAATCTAATTCTAGACGTAATGCAAAAAAAAACAGGGAGCTGGTATTATACGTTAACCAGAAAATCCATAAACATAAACACAAAAGAAAATCTAATTCTAGACGTAATGCAAAAAAAAAACAGGGAACTGGTATTATACGTTAACCAGAAAATTAATAAGCATAAGAATATATGGAGTACGGCAATTCACTTTAGCCACACGTAAGTAAGTACATCAAAAAATACTGTATGACTCAGATGATGAGTCTCTTTGTATTGATATTATACGTTAATCAATACCTAATATCTAAACCCTTTTCTTGTAGAAAAATTTAAACAATACATACAATTTAATTAGCGTTGTACATATAATCCATAGTGACACAAACACTGTTACACGTATTAATCATTAATTGTCCGAAAAAAAACACATTCATTGTCAAAAAAAGTTAGGTAGGTAATTCGATAACGTGATTCAGATCCCACCGCTGCAATATTAACACTTTAGATTTAAAAACTTAGGCACCGATAATATCAAACTTATTTATTAATAACAAAATTAAATGATAATAGAAAAATACATTGAATACGTTTTTCACGCCAGACGACCTCCGAACTTATCGCTCGATTTGCTTATTCTGTCTGCCTCGAAGTATTACGTCGCTTCGCATTCGGTGATATTTCTTACAGGTGTTCTTTTTATCAAGCTTAGCAAAAAGAATTGATAACAAGATATGTGTCCGAAACTGCGGATTTTGCTCAAGAGCGGTCAATGCTAAAAATGCCACCTACCGTAAATTGCGCTGGGATCCGACAGCCGAAAATCGTAATATATTCATCACGACTAGAAACCAGTGTAAGTGGACCATTACGAGAGCAAGGAGGGATATATCGAGCAGATGAAGAACAAGTTTCTCAACTGTCCTAATGGATCGAGATCCTTTTGGTCAGTTGCCAAATCTGTCAATCAGGGTTTCTCAAAGACGGATATTTCACCACTGACTAAAGATGATGTCTCAATAGTGGAAACAGCTAAAGAAAAAGCGGACATTCTTGCTGAAATATTTGCATCAAATTCTACCTCAAATCCTGAAAAAAAGACTCAAACTATCCCGAGGGTGAATTTTTCAATGTCAGGTCTGTTATTTCGCCAAGGCGAAGTGAACCGAATACAACAAGGTCACAGGACCGGATGGCGTTCTCGCAATAGTAGTTAAGAAATGTGCTGCTGAACTAGCAGCTCCACTATGCAGGCTTTTCGTCATATCATACAGCACTGCATGCTTTCCTTTTAAATGGAAATGCGCTCAAGTGCGAGCACTCTCGAAAAAGGTAAAAAACCATAACAAATAACTGCCGTCCAATTGCCTGAGTTTCCACCATGTCCAAAGTCATAGAGAAACTGATCAACGAACAGGCCTTAAAATATCTCGAATCGGCAGGCACCATAAGCGATCGTCAGTATGGCTTCAGCAATCACAGATCTACGGGAGCTCTCATGACTTACGTGACTGACCTGTGAACCATGTATCCGAAATTGCAGATTTTCTTCCGAATTTCCTAAGGTGTTAAAATGTGAAGGAAAAGAAAGAGGTATTAATACTTATTTTAAAACGTTTCAACCAATGTTATTCATATTTGGTAAGTTCTCTTAGTAGTCCAAGATACACTTTTTGAAATAATTGGATTGTGCTGGTTTTCATCAGTGGCGTTCGTTGAAATAATGCCCATCAGAAAAAAGCGTGAAATAAACAACTATTAATACTCAAAAGCCTAGACACTAACAAGGCCACAGGACCGGATGGAGTTCCAGCAATAGTGCTTAAGACAGCATACGGACTACCACCAGCACTGCTTCTATGGCGTTTCAATTTCTTAAGGGATCGAAGCATCCGAGTTTGTATTAATGGACATCTCTCGGAGGAATTTAAA
The DNA here is from genome assembly GCA_016904865.1 of Pissodes strobi. Lineage (NCBI taxonomy): Eukaryota > Metazoa > Arthropoda > Insecta > Coleoptera > Curculionidae > Pissodes > Pissodes strobi. Next base: position 36,178 of record MU184998.1, on the reverse strand, counting down.
ATCAATGCCGGAGTCCCTCAAGGGTGTATATTATCTCCCACACTGTTCCTGCTCTATATCAACGATCTCTTAGATAGGAAAAACAACTTTATTTATAGCTTTTCAGACGACAGCACTCTTATATCCTCATTTATGTCACGTACTCCACTGATGGCTGCTCGTTCCCAATGCGAGCGAGAAAATCAGATTGCTGCTATCAATGAGGATTTGAACGCCATCGTGGAATGGCGTGAGGAAAATAATGTCCAGTTTAAGGCAGGAAAGACTCAAGCAGCGGTGTTCTCAAAAAAAGCAAACACCGCAGGAGCTGACTTATCAATGACAGTATAAACACTGACTCTGTCCTCATACATAAGCTTCCTGGGCATCAACGTAGAAATCACCATTTCTTGACATAACCACGTCACCAAAATCGCCAAGGCAGCAGCACAAAAATTAGGAGCACTCTGTAGAGCAAAAAAGTTGTATACATCGCATCAACTCTTACTGTTCTATAAGGCCCAGATAAGACCATCTCTGGAATATTGTTCCCATGTGTACAGCTCGTCATCCAAACACTTGCTCAATATTGGACTCCATACAGACAAGAGCAGTCAGTCTTGTGAATGACCCAGAGTTGACTAAAGACCTTCACAGCCTTGAACATCGAAGAAAAGTGGCGGACCTACCTCTTTACTATCGATACTACTACGGAAGGTGTTCGAACGAGCTGGCACTTATGTTTTCGCTCAGATCTGTGCCAAACAAAAACACCCGTCAGACACAAGCTGCTAATCAACATACGATTTAGCTGCGAACATCTATGACGTTCCTGTTACGGGATTTCTTTGTCTGGTGGACTGCCTCGCTCTGGAATGAACTTAGGAACGAGTAACGTCTTTCCCGAAAACTACAACTTACAGCTCTTCCAGTCCAACGTCCACCATCTTCTCCGCGCGCGCACCGCTCGTTTAGTGGCATAAGATTTTCCTTTTATGTGTGTGCCGAACATAAAAAAATGCAATGTCGTCAGACCACATATGAGTATTGTGAAAATGTATAGTGGATTCTCTGGAAAAATTCACCTCATCAGTAAATAAAACATTAGCAGTAAAATTGGGATTAGCATCAAGCCAAAGAGGAAGCCACTGGCAATACCATAATCATCTGGTAATAGCGCCTGAATGCGTTATATATGGTAAGGATACAGCAAAATTTCTTTCAGTAGTCTGAAAACAGTCGAAAAGGAACCTAGTTGGCCAGCAACCTTCCTCGTATTAATTGTAGAGGCTTCTTCAACAATAGCAAGAATTTCTTATTTAAACTGTACTGTTCTAACAGTTCTAGGTCTTCCCATGATATCTTCAGATCTGCCAAATGCACCAACGCATATGAACTTGCGTCAATATTTTGGAATATGGCAAAGAATTTTGCAGATAATGCTCAGCATAAAGGCGTCTTGCTTCAAGTGCATTACCATTAACTAAGCCGTACTAAAAATGCATGTTAGCCATTTCAGTATTTGTGAACTCGTCTAATGAAAAAATGGCCAACTTTGTTTAAAAATGATGCAAGAAGTCGCTCATTCCATTTCAGATATTAGTGCTGAGAAATGTTTTTTATTTTTTTACGCGAAAACCGTCAGACGGTGGAAAGAATATGAAGAGATCAAGTTTGCTCAAAAGTGAATGTGAATTATGAAAATAATTTTTTTTTCGAGAAAAAGCAGTAGCGTACCATATTTTTCTACGAAAAGATTTAGTTGAAATCGCGCACGAACGCCACTGGAAGCAATAAAAAATTGTTGTACAGTAGAAAATGCTTCTTGTACCAAATTTGATTAAAGTATCTAGAGTGGTGTCACAGATATTATAAAAAATTACACACAACTGAAGTGAATCTTCTAAAAGACATATAAGGAATTGAGTTCCTATTTTTTTTTTCTCAACACATTTTTCAAAAACCGGGTTTCTCTAACTTTATTTTCTATTAATTGTATTTCTTTATTTCGTTTTATAAAATACCCTTATTAACTTTCCTAACAATTCTTTCTTTTTTTTATTATTTGTTTTTCTTATTTGGTTTTATAACACTTTTATTAACTTTCCGAACAATCTTTTGTTTTTGTTTTTTTATTAATGTTTTTTCTTATTTCGTTTCATAATAGTTTTATTAACGTTCCGAATATTTTTTTAAGTTCTTTTCAATTTTTTTTTCATTTTTCGAAAATTTTTGTTTTTTTTTCATAACGCATTTTTTTCTTCCCATTTTTGTCATACCCGACCTCGTAGTTGAACTCCTTCGACTTTTTTCGTCGAAAACCGCGCTTCTCTTACTTTTTTTTATTAATTGTTTTTTCTTATTTCTTTTTATAACACTTTTATTAACTTTCCGAACAAATTTTTACGTGTTTCTCAATTTTTGCCATTTTTTCGAAAATTTTTGGGTGGGGGTATAATCCCCCCCCCCCCTGATGACCCCGCCACGGAGTCATCGCTTGTCAGATTTTCAATTTGAGGTTCCGTTACAGGTATCCGCAAAAAAGGGTTTTTCCCCAAAATCCCCCGTTAAATTACAGCCTCGGTACAAAGGTATATGGTCAGTCCGCAGCTCTTCCCATTATTTTAGTTTTTCTTCTCCTCCCTCTCCTGACCGAACGGGGTGGAAGGGTACGGGATCCAGTTTTCGTCCAGGAACCTCATTTTATCCCGGCTACATGTCCTGAAAATTTCAACCCTCTAGCTATACTGGAACATGCTTAATTAAAGGGTCGCTTTACTTTGATAAGTATTTTTCTGACTTTACCCTCGCTAAAGAAGTGTCACTTCAGCTAAAGATAATTTTTTGAGAACTTTACCACCCTGTATCTCAAAATTTAAGACGTTTAGGACGTTTTTTTTTTCTTAAAATGAACCCAAGAATCGTCCTCTTGAATATTTTAGCTTGCTTTTGAAACACAATGTATATATGTATATCCGAAATGGAAGATACAAGAGAACAGATGCTAGGTCATAGGTTAACAGAGTTCTGGGAATACATGCCCCCGTGGATTCCTGTTCCCGGCCTAAACAAAATGCCTTATTGCCATATATTTCATCAGAAATTCAAATTATTGACATTATGTGCTCGCCATCGCCCATCCACGGCCTATTAGCCCAGACATATTGGGGCTTGACCCTGAAAAAAATAATGTAAATATGAAATTTGAAAGAGATATTGTATTTAGTGTACTGAACAACATACCAAAAGTCCTAAGCCGTCCTATGCCGGCTTCAAGAATAAAAAAAGGCATAGGCGGGTATTTCGGGTTTTATATAGGATATTATTATACATATCGTGTTTTGCCGTCAATATTTAACTCGATAGATGTATATATCTTCATGTATTTTATCTCAATAATAATAATAATAATAATAATAATAATAATAATAATAATCTTGGTTCCAACAGAAATTTATTTAGTGTGGAAAGAGCTCAAAACAGCAAAAGCAAAATAAAAAAAAATGTTACATGCAATATATTTTTATTTTAGAATAAAACACGAAAACTTAGTGTGAACAAAATGGGTAGAGCCGGAACCTAAAACAAATTACATCTTTGCTTACTTATATATCGTATTGATCATCGTCGACTTCAACTTCATTTACTGGAGTATCGTTACTGCAGCTTCGACCCCTGCAATAATGTATGCACATCATTGAGCAATCAAGACCTGAAATTCTACAGGAACACCGAGCCCCGAATTCAGATTTACCCTCACAGGACACCATGTGCAGCAGTTCACCTAGCACTGAGGGTAATAGGGTTTTAACAGACACTAATGTATCACCACTTTTCTTCCAACCCCAGTCCTCTGAGGGAAGTGAATTTCCCATCCATTGTTGAACCTAAAACAGATTTTAAGCAATGAAATGAACGACGTCCCGTTTTATATATAAAAAAAAACATCGCCTACCTGCAAGTACGTTCGCAGCGAATGCTGTTCACATGCAGCACTTGTGGGCGGAAGCGTGGCCAATTCAAAGCTTGAAGTGACAGCTTTCCTGGCAAGATTACGAGCATATATTCTGCTTCGGAGCTCGTCCAAGCTCGAGTAGTTCTCAGAACTGTAAAGCGTTATGATACATTTTTCTCCAGCAATTACAATGTCAGATTTTAAAGCTGACGAGTTATTAAAAACAGCAATAAAATCCTGAATCTCTCATTTATCCAAAAAATTAAGTGCTTTCTTCTTGCCTTTACCAAAAAAAGATGATGTGGTATCACAGCCTGTAATTGCATGAACAAACATTAAGTAATCCTTCTTGGAGCCTATTTGATTTTGAATTTCCTTGATATTGTATATTTTATTCTCGGATCCAACAGGACTCACAACTTGGATATTTGTAGCATTCCCGGCTCTATTTAGCAGCATAACAATTATATCAGTGTCTGTTGCCACCATCGTGACTTCATGACCGTTGTTAAGTATCTCCAGGGTTATAATGACGATCATGGGTGTCCTTCAGCCAAGAAAGTGTTGGTCAACAGACTACTTAGCCTAGATTTGTTTCTTCCATTTGCTAAGAAATCAACTTGTGAGACAGAGACTGTAGTGTTGCTATCGAAAACCATATCTGTGGACGAGTTTCGAGAGGCTCTGCGCCTTTGCTCTTCTGCTTTTGTAGCTGCAAACACAATAACTACATTTTTTGAATGTGCACAGAAATGTTGTTCGACGTAATTTTTGTATGATTCAAGTATAGCTCCAAATGCTGCTGGTTTAGGTCAAACCAAGGCTCGAAGAAGATAGCCCCCGTCTATGACAACCACATAAGATGAGACATTTGTGTAATCGGAAGAAGAGCAAAAAACTTTCAAAAGTGTAGACTTGGCCGTTTTCCTCATAGGCACCTCATCGAAAAGTGCAGGTGGCCTTGGGGACAGGTCATACTTAAGGTATTGCATAAGGTTTCCAGAATTGTTGTATATTGCCCAAGCTATCCGCATTAAAAGTTGTTGCGAATTTACTGGTACGACTCCGTTTCTAATAATTACTTTGGAATTAACTGCCGCCAATGGAAGAACTCTATTTTTTCTTGATAGTTTTATGTCGGAGAAACTGTAACCGAGGACTTCCTTCATCGCATGGTTGCCTAATTCATTTGCGTTATGATAATTAATGATTTGATCTCCAACAATTCCAGATGATAAAGACCGTAAGAAACTGCATTCCTGCCAAGGACAGCGGCAGGGCCGTAGCCAGGGGTACGGCAAATTATTTGCCTACCCAATCATTCCGAGGATAAGGAAAAACATCGAAAGTATGGCCACTACGCGCCACGTGTTATCTTGTGGGAGTAGATTTGACAAGTTGGTTATTTTATTATCCAGCAGTGCTGCCAGATCTACCTTTTCTACGATAGATATACTGTTTTCACACTGTAGCTACCGTTCTAGCGCAGATACTCATAAATCTACCGCAAAATCGAAAACAAAGTAATCATATGAGTTGATCTATGCAAAAACTAAACGTAAAGTAAAAAATAATCAATGGACAATCGATAAAACTATGAACACGATTCGGTTCCTCATCTCTATGCAGACGTCGCAAGCGACTTATTTCGGATTTTGGGAATTCCCAGAAGCGACCAGCTGCGATTGCGGTTTGTTTTTGCGTTTGCGCAGTATTTCTCTAAACAATTACTTTTTATCATATTTATCCATAGATTTGTGACGTGTGACGCATCTTGTCTGTAGTTTTTGATTATTTTGAATGTATATGACCATGAGGTGAGTAAATTGATACGTAATATCAATTTTTTAAATTATCGAAAATGTATGTTTTCAATTATTAGTTCTGATGAATCTTATTTAGCTGATGACACATCAGATCTTAGCTACAGTAAGGCAAAAAAGAAAATATGCTCAAAAATTTAAAACAGAATGGAAATAAGATTAAGAATTTAAAAACTGGCTAGCGCATGAAAAAGCAGATACTGAGGGTTGTTGCAAAATCTGCCATAAGAATATTAACATCAGTTCGGGAAAATTACAACTTGTGAAACGTCAATAATTTAAAATATTGTTTTTTTTACTTTACAGTATTCTCTTAATTTGTGTTAGTTTTTTCCTTTACCCAAATAATAAAATTATTTTAAAATTTTAGTGTTTCCTAATTTTTCTTGTAAAACATTAAACAGCCAAATTTATTAATATACCTACTGAAATAAAAGCTTGCTTTAGTGTGGACTGTGGACACGTTTTGGCGTGCGCCAAAAAGAAAATTATGACATCATATTATGATTGCTACCGTTTTTATCCTAAATCTGGCGTTTCCTATGCGTTTAGATCTGGCGCTACTGTCCAGTAGCGTTGTGCAATTGATACTATTTCAAGTATCAAGTAGATACTAGTACTTTCTCTTTGAATATCAGATACTTAGTAATCATAAGCTTCGTAATAGATATGTGGGTAGCGGACTCGATTTAATGGTCTAATGCTCGGTTTCTGAAGTACCAGATATCTATTGTATAAAGTTATGATGCCTATAATTACTATGGTTACGATTGTATTAACAATCGTTGTCATAGGAATTATTTGAAGAATAGTTATCTATACTTTGAGAAACTGGGCATCAGTCTGAGAGAATACTTGAAAATTAATTAGATATTGCTTTTAATAATATGGAATACAGTAAATACATTTTGCCCATAAATATTTTTACTCGTTATTAAATAAAGCACACAGTTTTATACTCGTTAGAAATATAATATGTTTTGATGGACATAGTTTTAACAAAAAAGTAAATCTAAAAACCCTTATAGGAAACCAAAAATATAAAATTTTACACAGGTTCACAAACATCCCTCTCTGTATTTTACAACGACTACTCTCTATTCTCTATTCCTGCGTTTTATAAATATTATTACTCCGCTTTCCTGTTCAATAGGGTATTAATATGGTATGTCAAAGAAAGGAATTTAATTTCTAACTTAAAATGTGGGAACCACTATATAATATTTTTATGTTATATTTTGTGTTTTATTATGTTTTCTTTGTTTATTCCACAAAAAGTAAATGAATATGTCGAGTAGTTAAAGAAAGTAGTAGTTAGTTAATACTAATTATTATTTATGTAAATTAATCTATTGCCTGTTAATTTTATTAAACATAAATGTTAAATGAAAAATTCAAACGTTGATAATTACTAACATAGTTTATCCATGATGTATATTTTTTAAATAAAATAAACTATGTGTGAGCCTGTCCAAAAGTTTATTCTGCCTACCCTAAATATTCTTTCTGGCTACGGCCCTGGAGAGCGGGTCGACAGCCAATTTATAAAAAGGTTGAAATGTTTTGCATCCACTGATCTCCTTGAATCCCTAAGTTCTACGTGTTGTTCTGTTCAAGTTCTAGTAATACCAGTCAGGATTTCAACGGAACTACAAATTTTAAGACATCCGGGAAAAGAGAGCACGAAATATGCTAGCTGACTATCAGATATATACCACGGCCATGAGTGAGACCTCTCTGAACTTTTAAAAGCCGCATCAAAGACTGACTGATTAAAGTATGTTTTTCTTTAATGCTTTTAAACCTATCAAGCATTTCATCTTTTCGGTGCTCTCTTGCTTTGATTAGGCCGTCTATACCTTTGCATACCACCACACACTCCCCTTCACTAAGAAGCTTATTACAGTAAAAACAAACGTTTTTCATTATTATCACCAATTTATAACAATAACATCACAAAAAACCGCACGCGTACAAGTGTTATTACCCAGAAATGCAAGTGCCGTGTGCAGTAGCCACGCACCGATTTATAATTTAGCGACGTTGCCACGCCTTTCGCGATAAGCAGAATTTGTCAAAAATTTTTAATTAAAAGGATATGAACTCAGTAGGTACTGTCATTACATACATAGGGCTCAATGGAAAATTAGATGCGTGATTATAAGGGGAACACCTTTTTTTATTTTTCTTTTCTTACAATGACATGATGCCGGCATATTTCGCTTTAGGACTTTTGATATGTTGTTCAGCACACTAAGTAAAATATTCCTACCGATTTTAGCTTTACATTATTTATTTCTAAGTTTTGGTGAAATTTGTTCTAATATGTCTGGGCTATATAAACTGCTCGTCAAAAAAAACGACACACCTAGTTTTTTGGACAATATTTGAAAGCTCGTTATTGGTAAACTACTCAACCGATTTTAAAAAACTTTGGAAATTCTGAATAGTTGATTATTTGACTCTTATGACTAATTTTTGGAATAAGATATTTTGCACCTAACATATACTACAGGGTGTTAAAGAAAGATATGTTTTTTTTTACAAAATTTCAAGTTATCCCTATTTATGGGGTAGTTGAGATTGATAGTCGTAATATCTCCTTTTACTTGCAGATAAGTAATACCTCGGGACGTTTTTAAGATTTTGTGGATATCTTGGCTAACTACGATTATATGGCAATTTTTCGAAAATTGTCGTTTTTTTCCAGTTTAGTCCCAATAATGAGCAAACTGCGGAAGGTATCGACGAATTGTGAACACGGCGTCTTACGGTAGGTCATATGCTACCAATTTATGTACGTTACGTGATCCATTAAACCAGAAAGTTGAAATTAAGGGATACACAAAATATATTTTTTTTTAATTCAGAATAAAAATTCAAACCAAAGAAAATTATACTTGTAAACTTAAAATGCGACCTTAATACCATCAATTATTAAGAATGGAGTATTTTCTTGAAACGGTTTTTGATTTTTGGTGATAAATCAGTCAGTTGTCAAAATATGGTAAAATAAGGATATTTCTTCGTATAACGTTACCATAAATATACAAATGAGTTTTTGTCTTACAACCGTTCAAATTACACTCGAAATTACCTTCGAATATACAGGGTGATTGAAAAAGTAAAATATGCTAAAAAGAGAAATAATTTTTTTTTCGGAGGATCCTATTTAAGTACCCACCTATCATTTCAATTCTTAGTTATTCTACGGACCATTTCAATAATATTCGGGGCAGGTGGGTACTTAAATAGGATCCTCCGATAAAAATTTTTTCTTTTTTTACCATTTTACCTTTTCAATCACCCTGTATATTCAAAGGTAATTTCGAGTGTAATTTGAACGGTTGTAAGAGACAAAAACTCGTTTGTATATTTATGGTAAAGAAATATCCTTATTTTACCATATTTTGACAACTGACTGATTTATCACCAAAAATCAAAAACCTTTTCGAGAAAATACCCCATTCTTAATAGTCCATGGTATTATGGTCGCATTTTAAGTTTACAAGTATAATTTTCTTTGGTTTGAATTTTTATTTTGAATTTTCAAAAAAAAAATGATTTTGTGTAAAACATATCCCTTAATTTGAACTTTCTGGTTTAATGGAACACGTAACGTACATAAACTGGCAGCATATAACCTACCATAAGACGCCGTGTTCAAAATTCATACCTTCCGTAGTTTGCTCATTACTGGGACTAAACGGGAAAAACACGACAATTTTCGAAAAAATGCCATATAATCGTAGTTAGCCAAGATATCCACAAAATCCTAGAAACATCCCGAGGTATTACCTAACTGCAAGTAAAGAGAGGTATTACGACTATCAATCTCAATTACCCCATAAATGGGGATAACTTGAAATTTTGTAAAAAAAAACATCGCTTTCTTTAACACCCTGTAGTATATATTAGGTGCAAAACATCTTATTCCAAAAATTAGTCATAAGAGTCGAAGAACCAACTATTCAGAATTTCCAAAGTTTTTTAAAATCGGTTTAGTAGTTTTCCAATAACGAGCTTTCAAATATTGTCCAAAAAACTAGGTGCGTCGTTTTTCTTGACGAGCAGTTTATTTAGAGCCAATAAAAACTTCAAGTGACTTACGAGCACTCGAATTAAAGTCCTGCTAAGATCGCAAATGATTCTAGCCCTCACTGACCACTGACTAAATTGAAGGTTTAGATTACACTCTGTATAATATACAATAGTCGTAGCAAAAATTTAGTGTAACATTCGCATGGAATGGTCATTGCCTCCCCGTATGATTTTGTATTCGTAGTAAATTAGTGTTATTCCGTATTTATCATAGAATGTACTATTTTCTACTTTGCGTTCGTATTGAAACCATTACGAAAGGCAAATAAGCTCCGTAATGAAATTATTTTGACACCCATTTCTTTTACAAATTTTTATGTGTGATGGATAATATAGAGGCACCATTTTCAATTAAAATCACTTTTGCTACCAATCTTGAAATGTTAAAATCTTTGATGGGGATATTTATAAAAAAAATAATTTCATTAATCATAAAAATGCAAAATAGAAATAAAAAATTATCAAGCAGTTTTATATGCACTTATCTGTTCCCAACTCGCTACTGAATCAGACGCGTGTACTAAAAAGGCATCTAATAATACTAGGTACTCTAGCAAGGTAATATACTCTTAATAACATCAAATTCGTAAAGATTTGTGCTTTCAACACAAACATTTTGCACCTACTGTTATTTATAAATTTTTACTACGATGTGTGACTCAAGGAATGTTTTTATTTTGCAGGTTAAGTATCATGGAGACGTAAACATTTACTGCATCCTGGCTCTGAATCAAAAAAACAATGAAACCGGTGGTACTTCTAGCATTACCACGGGTGGTGTTGGGTACAAAGAGGTAGTTATTGAACTTGAATCATTCCGAGGTCACGGACTGGAATTTTATGTATCAATTTACGCGAGAAACAATACAAATGGTACCAACAATGGCGTAAAACCACCAATGGTTCAACATATACTCAACGATGTTTGAAATATCTTGTAAATTATTAATAAAAACTGATATCGTATTGTTAGGTTTATTTTACGATATATTATTATTTAAAAATATATTTCTATCATAATTTGTCATTCGAGGTTTTGGTCATAGTTCTTTCTCCTTGTTCTGCATAATGCATGTTTTATTTTTAATCGGACAAAGACCTCGCGTTGAAGTATCGAATGATTTTTATAATTCTCATTTTTGAATAATTAATTATTGACACTTTTTCCATAAATATTAAATAAATCATTAATAACGGGATACTTCTCGTCGATGGTGTATTATACGTATCTCGAGAATAATAATTGACATTTTAGATTTTGGCATGCGTTTGTGGAAAGTGTAGCACGGCGTTCGATAATGTCATATTTTTCGTCGATTTGCTCTGCTATTTTAACATGGATGTGGCTAACAAAATTTCCGACCAAATCCAGGAAATAGATGACATTACCAAACGCCACATGGGGTAAATGCCATGGTTGCTGGCCAGGTGGAAATTATTTTGATTTTTTAAAGTATTTGGTTCGTTAACACGTAACCCACACACCACCGTTCCTTACCTTGCCTACCGCCACCACGAAGGCGTAAAATCGTAGTAGCGAAGTATGACTGGAAAGCTGTGACTTATTCGTGTACGCGTATTTCAGGGGTTGTATACCATTCGTGCATGAAGCCCCTTCAGGTCAATTACTGTTGTCACACCGCACCTTATCCACTGTACCGTCATTATCCTATAATACCGTCATCGTTTTATTCTTGCCGTCATCATTTCATGTGTCCGCAAACCTTTTCTGCGTCTGGGCGCGTGTATCCATAACTGTCAGTACCGTTCCCGGAGAAGCTTTTTTGTACCGTTGTTGGACCGTTAAAGCAGGCGAGATCCTGGAGATTGGATTCGCGTGTACCGTAATCAAATTAGCTTCGTCGTTTAACCACGCTCTCCCTCTGGTAATACTTTATTTGGGATTTGATATTTTAGGTTAACATAGGCTTCATCAGGGCAATGAGTAAACCATTATTTATGTTACAAGTTGGCAATAGAAATGGTGTATTATTTTTTTTTACATTGTTTATTTTCTTTCTGACTCCCATCCTGTTAGTATTAAGAATGTAGTATCGAAGGCAGCCGGCTCCATTTTAACAAGCTGCCAGGTGCAAATAGTCAACTCTGGTGATAACCAAGGCACCAACCACGCAATTCACTAAAGGTAACTTAAGGTAGGTACTGCCTAAGTCTCTAAATGGGCTCAGTAGAAGATTCCAAAAAGTATTCTAAAATATGTCACCCGTCACGCATAACTAAGGCTTTCCCGTTACTAGCGTCTTCAGACAGCGGTCTGTTTTAAACACTTCTGGTGACCTTTGGCATGACCCTCCGCTCGCTTCGCTCGCTCCATGGCACAACTAAACAAAATTAACCTAATCGTAGTTCGGCACTGACATTGATTGAACCAGCAACCTTCGCATCACAAAGACACTATCTAACCACTGAGCTACCAGATCGTTGGTAGCAATTCAGTGTACCGCGAAGACATGGGTAATTCTGCCGATGCGGCCAACGTCGGGTCGCGTCGTGGAACCGAATAGAAAAGTTTAAAACAGACCGCTGTCGGAAGACGACACTTTTCCCGTTCATATAAGAATTGCGCAATATTTCAGCCTAACAAATTCTGCTAAGTTTTAATAAGTAGACTTACCATAAAAAAAGTACATAGATAGATTTCCTGTTGTTAAATAATACCTTAATTACCTAGTTAGTCAAGGTCACTAACCGACTACCGCGTACTTAATAATCTGTTTAATTTGCGAAAATGCCAAAATTCGGTATACGTTTGCTTGACGCATGTTCCCACGAAAAATATCCATATCAGAAATCTAGGCCCCCCATGCTTTGCGGTTTCTAATTATCACCACAATGCATCACACCACAGGTAAACAGGTTCCTATAGCGTACATGTGGTATGCAACCCTAATCAACGATATGTGACCTCAGAAACGAATATTTAGAAATCTCCTCTCGGCAATACCATTGTTTTTCTTATAAAGACAATGGCAATACCATAGTGCGCGACGCGTTACTCGATCCGGTAGCTAGATAGCATCAACAATATGCGGCTCTCTACGTCTTGCCTATCCAAGGAAAATGTTAACACCATAATTGACATGTTTTTCGAGGTATTAAAGTCACGAAACAGAAAAAAATTAAAATGAATGGTACACTGTATAAAATCAATTAAAACATAAATAATTCGGCATATTATGATGGGAGATATACGCCAATTATCCTCAAATAACATATTGAGGGTTTGTTTTTATTCCCCAGGATATATTATAAGGTCTAAATAAACCCATTTTCTAGCAAAGCTAAGAATTGAAGTAAACAAAATCCAGAAAGGCCCCAATTTTCAAATAATCGCCGATAAATAATCCTAAAAGCTAACGTAAACGAAGGAAAGCAAGGACAAGTCGTCTAGGAATTTAGTCAATAAATTCCATTTGGCGCCGCTGTATATAGATAGATAAAATTAGAATTTACTACACCCAAACAAGATATCTTAGGAAATTAGGAAACCATTAGGCCCTTTAAGGATAATGTCAAGTTAAATTAAATAATATTTAGGAAATCATTAAGCCCTTTAAGTACAATGTCAAGTTAAATTAAATAATATTGACAGGCATGTTCCATTAATAAGATCTGAAATGAAGCTCTAGAAATCTCCTTAATATTAGATCTTAAGGCAAATAAATTTGTAGCCCCCTTCTCCCGTTCAGGAAGACTACGAAATAAACGGGTATTTTCAAAACAAATGGTCAAAACAATGCGAGCATATGCGTAACTAGAGAAGTAAGCCCATGTCACATGGGCAATATGTTATGAAACCAATAATACACATATTATATTAATACACATATTGTTTTGACCTTCTCTCGATTAAGTGTAAGATAATCGGCAATTATTCTATGGTAATATATCTCCGTAATTAAAATCTAGCAAAATATTTCTATACATTAAATAGTATAAGCAAACATAGGATTTGTAATGGAATGCTAGTAATCTAATTAACTAGATACAATTGCAACTGTACTCAAGGGAACTGGAACAATCGATGTGACCAGTTGACACAATGCTGTGAAATTGTCATTTTACCTACTACTGGTATTTGACAAAATGATATTTGGAATCCATAGGGTTTTTCAAACAGTGTGCATCATATCGGAAATTATTTAGGTATTAAAGATTTTATTGGAAATTTAATATTGGCATAAGCTTTTGCTTCAAAATAGATGAAATTACATGAAAAATTACTCGAAAGCGGTCATGTGACTTTCTTAACCTTTCAAAATTAATCTTTTTTTAATCACTGAAAACGGGCTTATTTTTTAAAATATGAAAAAGTTTGATAAAGAAAAGTTGTTTTTCTTCCAATTTTATTAAAGTATGCCATATTTGAAGATTCAATTAAAGCAGTTATTTTTAATTTTTTTTTAATTTCTACGGATTTTCTAAAAAAAAAATAACATCTCTAACCTTTATAAAACGATTTTATGTCGATAGCTCCATCACATTATTAACTTTTCGCATCTAAATGTCGATAAAAATTTGTTTTTATTTTAAGAAAACAAAAATAACGCTTTAAGTTAGGTTACGTTTGATGCAAAGTTGATGCAATGTCAAGTATTTACAATATAATTTAATGTAAATTATTTTTGCAGCACTAAATTGATAACAAAAATTAATTAAATTAAAATTTAATCAACCTAATTTACGTATTTAAATTTAGGACTTTTTACCTTAAAGTTTCAATGATTATATTCTAGCTTAAAATGCTGAAAAAATCCTACGTAATTCTGTATCACGTTGTACATTTTACGATTTTAATTTGAACAACAAATTAAGCTTGCATATTAAAATATATACCAGTCAAAAATATTATGACGAAAATTTACAGCACACTTAGTCTACCCATTTCCTTGTATCTACGGTTGTAAAGATCGTCCCATCCTCCAACAATTATTAAGCAGAAATTTTCTCGTTTCTTAAATAATAATAATATTTGTTTTATTATATAATCCCATATAATTTCGAGACTGGTACATATTCCTGAAAAGGGGCTTTTGATATCTATTTGACAATTCTGCCATGTTAGCTACAGAGAACCAGAAACTCAATTGAATATTAGATAAATTGCAGCATTGTTTTAGGTCTCTGGATGGAATACGTACAATTCAACTTATACACTAGACAGTAAACACTAATTTTATAATTTAAAAAATGGATTACGTTGGGGTTTGGAACCTTCGGCAACATGCACTAAAACAGAGTTT
>MU184998.1:0-11056 GCA_016904865.1 Pissodes strobi | reverse complement strand
TGGATGGGTGACCACTCGGAGACATCACGTGCTGTTGTCTCCTTTTTGGGAGTATGCATAAGGATATTTCGAAAATGGTATACTACTATTAATTCATCATTACTCGGTAACACATTAATAATTGTATTTAAAATTTACTAATTTTAGAAATATAAGCCGATGCTTCGAACACTCGATATATATTATTATTACTTGGACGAGCGTAATAAAACAAAGGCCTGTTTCTTGTAAGTTTCTGTACTTTATAACATAAAACTTTTAAAATACTGAAAAATCGAAAAGCTCCATGGTGGGTCATAAAAGCTCTTTATATTTCATGCAAGATATTTAAAAGATTTAACCAGAGCTTTTCGAAACCGTGTTTGCGTATTATATATAAATTTAAACTTTATCTCAGGTTGAAAATACTATTACAAGAAGGGATATTATTAATTTACGTTTCTAGAACATGGAACAGGAGAATAATAAATTAATGCCTTTTAACTAACTAACGTTTTTTGCAGATTATGTTGATTCAGAAGAATTATCAACAGTTTATATCAGATTATGAAATTTCAATTAAGATAATTATTGTTATGATCCATTTTAGCTCATTTAAAGATCTAAAGAGTGGCATGAAGTGAGAAGATTATGTCTAATGTAGATTTAATTCAATTAAAACGGCTTAATTCGAGAGAATTTCATGCATAGACTAAAAGGTAGCAGATATATATTTTGAACAAGAAATTGACAAATATATGGTTTTAAACTAAACAATAGCTTATTTATGAATATTTATGGTAATAGTATGCTTTAACTTAAGGTCTAATACTAATGTATCATTCATTTTGGCTTAAAATAGATAAATATAAATTAGAAAAATATAACATCTACTACTGTGGAATCATCGCTGTGGTCTTTCATTTGTCGATAATTCACCGCTGAATTACCGGCCTAATTTAGCGAAAATTCCATTGCTCTTATGGGATTGTTTTACACATGGGAAATATTCCAGAAAAGTCAACACCTTCATGTTAGAGCAAACTTCATTCTAAGAAAAGAGACCGTGAGAGAAAAAGAAGAAATTTGGACTATGGATACAAAATATACAAAGGGACTGAAATGGAACTTCAAGCTATTGGAGAACCATGCATGTAAATGCAAACACAAGTCTGACGGGAAAAGAAGAAGAAAATTTTATTTCATTTTGGAATCTGGGGAATCGACGGCAACAAAATAACTATTTGTTTGGTAGAATAAAATGCATTCCCAAAAAACGAATTACCCAAAAAAAAAGACAAACAAGATACATCTTCTAGAAATGTATCACTTAAATATTATATAAAGATTAATGCGCATCACGTTTTTCGTATTAAAGTTAGAAAGCAAGTGAAGATTTTGATTAAAAACAAGCCTAACATCGGAGAGTCGTGTTTGCAATGCCCGGCTTCGGGAGTGGAGTCGTAGAGCGCCACCAGTTCTTCCTAACTAAACTGGAACACTATCCAAATTTACGGATCAATTTATTAACTTCTAGGTTTTTTTTTTCAACAGCAACAATCTTACAGTGAAATCTTTGCAGTGTAAAGGCGACAAGGATTTTTATTTATAAGAATATTTTAGAAAATGTATTATAGAATATTTATGTCAAAGTAAGTAATAATAATGGTACAATATGAGGATTGTACGGAGATCAATTATGTTGTTAACTCGGTACAGATAAACAAATGCATAAATTAAGAATAAAATTAATGAGAGCTCTCTTAGAGCATGGCTGTCAATGCTTGATTTATATTAAAGGAATAAGCGCGATTATAGCAATCGGACAGAAAAATAATTAAATATTTAAATATTAAAAAGTTGTGACCAGAGAAACAATGATTAAATGAACTTAAGCTTCTGTACGTCACCCCTTAGATCCAGTCGTCGAGCAGTAATGGAGGTAGAAAGCGGCTCTGGTGAAAGCGCCGGGCACCTGTAGCCAGGTCTGAGTAGCAACTCGATGGCCCCGAGGGTAGAACTAGCAGAGAACTTGTAGCCCGGTGATAAAATAGGTCCGGAGATAAAATCTGTAGCTCGGTGATAGAATCTGTAGCCCGATAATAGAATCTGTAGCTCGGTGATAGAACCCGTGTATAACCCAATACGAATTAGACGAAGCCTCCTTATTTCAATGAAAAAAACTATAGCCCCCCTTGCATAAATATATTTTCTTTATAAAACAAATCCCCCAAAAATTAACAAAAAGAGATACTAAAGTAGAGATAACTTGAATATAAAAAATAAATAGGTATGAATCACCAAAAAAAACTTCCCCATATGATCAAAACTAAAGTCACATTAAAATTAAAATTCAGATGTGATAAAAGGGGATAGATAAAATAACGCATGCAATGCAAATGGTGGTAAATGTACAAAAAAGAGGTTAACACAGAAAAGGCAATTAAATCGTTAAATTAGACAAAAAAAACTTTAGCGATAATTACCTCCCCTGTCCTGGAGGGTGGCTAGAGAATCGATGATTTCGATCTTGTACGACGAGCTCGGAAAGCCTGTAGAAATAAGGAAAAATAGCCATTAGCATCATGGCGTCTACGTGTTTCACAAGCAATAGAAAAAAAATATACCAGGGAAGAAGCTTACCTAGTGTAGTATTTAAATCGCGATAAATCGGTCGTGTCATAACACAATCTAGAAACTCAGCACAATATCTCCAAAAAGGGTAGTATAAAATGCTGCTAAAAGCTAAAAGCTGAGTCACTATGACTAAACTAAAGCGAAAACCTTCCTTTATCACCAAAGGGTATTTCTAGAAGAACGAGATCATCGGTTTGCCTTTTTCCACTTCCACGGGATCAGTCACAAAAAAAAGTGTAGGGCCGAGCAATGACGTATCGTATTCTAACAATTCGATACGAGGAATAATTCTAAGATAATCAACCACTTAGGTCTCGTTTATTACGGTTGTAAAACGACGGCGGAAGCCACAATTAATGAGCTGAAATTAAATTGTTCAAGAAATACTAGAAAATATTCCCAAACGAAATGAAAAACTTTTAAAAATCTAAATAGACATCAGCAATTATGGGAAATAGCTCATCACTACTACCATTCTGGGCCACCATTCGAATATTATAAAAGTTCAACCGGTCGCGTGGTAAGATAAATATGAGATTCCAGTCAGCGGTACCAAAATTTATCAAAAGGTATAAAATATTTAAACCTAAAATAAATTTGAATCTGAGGGATCTAATGAGACTCTACAATAGGCTTTATTTACCCAACTCTTAAAAATATATAAAGGTTTGTTGGCCGTTCTACGGTAATGTAATATAAATTAAGCAAAGTTATACTAAAAACATAGTATCCTATTTCAGTCATTCGACCAAACCTAACCGATCTCTGTGGTTCGCTAATCAACTAAAATAAATATAGCCACAAAGTGCCTAAGGGCTACGTAAGAGAAAGGGATGATCGGAATAGCTACTCAAGGCCACAACAGTGTTATAAAAGCTAATATAAATATATCATTAACCTATATGTAGAATAAAATTAATTTACATTAATAAATGCGGCATCCTTAAGCTTATTGACAACAAATCGAATACATAAATTTAGAGTTAATTAACCCAAGAGGATTGACCTCTTTTCAAGAATTCTTACCGCAAAGTATAGCATCTTTTGTTGCTAAATGCGCATTAAAATGAACTTAAAAATATTTTACACTGGCCAAATCAGACTGGTACAAGTGCCACCGACAAAGAGATATGCAAATCTGAATTTTTGGCAAAGTTGTTTCAAATGCGCCGTGAAGGCTTTATGGTGTGGATATTATGAAAAGAATGATTTTTACTCTTTTCAGTTTCCAGATTCTTTCTACTTCTATTGTCAAGAAGGTATACTTATCTGATTTTTTGGTGTATTTTTTGTGGAAATTGATATCTGTTGGTATCGCTACGCCTATTAGATATGAGGTCCTCTTTTCTTATCCAGTAATGTGAGATCTGGCCTGTTGTGTGGTATAGTTTTATCAGTGTGTATGGTTATATCGTAGTAGAGTTTAAAATCATTATTTTCCAATATACTGTTCGGGATTTAATTATAATATTGTGCTTCTGCTGATATCAGGTTAAATTTAAGTGCTAACACCTGGTGTATTATTTGCGTTGCTGCGTGGAGTCCTTCAGTGTGTTCTGCTTCTGCTAGTATTCCTCCTATTACATGCATAATTGTTGCTTGGTACTGATGGCTTTTCCTGCATAGGTTATTCATCTCTGTTTTTTTCATAATCCATTTTTGGTAGTTCTTGGTTGCTATTATTTGGTCGTGGAACCTTTACTTTCTGTAAGAGCTGTAGCTTTCGTGCCAGTTCCTTTGTACTCAGTCGAGGCAAATATCAGGCATCCTCCGTCCTGTAATATGTCGCATATTTTCTGAACTTTGACATTCATATCTACACCTATGATCATAGCTAGCCGTGATCCTTCCATTTTGAAAAACATTTTCTCGTTCTCTACTCATTGTTGTTCTTATAATGTCGCCTTCCTTTAATCTTAATGGAGTCGAGTCATTCACTTGGCATATTACTCTATGTAATCCTGAACTGGCAGATTTTCTGTAGAAGAAGTTTGTTATTATTATTATTATTATTATTATTATTATTATTTTTCACAGGTGTTTAAACCTGGCTGTTGGCATGACCAGGCCGGGATCATAATAGGTCAACGGCTTAGTCATGTGTGAGTGTGCACCGGACGGTTCTGCACGTGCCCAGAACTGCAGCTTTCTGAGCGGTGAGTATCAGTTGCTTGATATTTCCCTTTCCATCTTTTCCATTTCTTTCTTTAGGTTGTTCTCAACCAGTCCGGTAGCGGATATCACCAGAGGATGAATGGTGACCTGGTCCAGCTGATAAATCGCCTTCAATTCGTGCAAGCAAGCAACAACATTTATTAACGGTAGTTACAATGAATAAATACACCTAGTTTACAATATACAGCTTAAATTTAACATGTAATGAACACGCGTCAGTAGGCAGCGATCGCCCTAAAAGGCGTCTCAGCATCCCTCCGGCATGCTCACTCAATGAAGAAGGACCGATGTTATGTCCAAGCTGTGTTCCAGCTTGTAATTAGGCACCATTTCCAGTAACGCAACTGATCTACTTAGGCGCTGCCTTTTAGACATTACTGCCTTTTAGACATTACAACACGGATGACAATGAACTGATGACTTATTTTCCAGGGGGTGGGATAGTGAGGGGTTAAACCCCATTACACGATTCTTTGGTCACACTACAGCACAAGACATACACAACATTCATACACAGATGAAAAAGATGGGAGGCTAGTAGCAAGCTACTAGCTTCGGTGAGGTGGGAAATTGCAACAAGGTATTAGACATAGTCCCGGCCCGTCATGCCATACTTTGCCTGCCGGAACAGGGGAGCATGGAGGCGACTTGGACGCAGCGTTTAGACTGATTTGATTCAGTCGAGAAAGTTAGCTTTTATAGCTCGGCCAGGTCCCTTAACAAGCCCCGCCCACCACACTTTTCGGTCTAGTGGAGGGGAGCTTGCCTTGGGTTGCCGTGTCGGAGCTGATATTTGTCGTTTTATCGACAACACCGAGGGGCGCAAACGGGGTGGATAGGGGTGGTTTTAGGGAGATGTGGGAAGACAGGAAAGTCAATTATTCCGGTGGCCGCGGTTCCATGAAGTATATGGTGGTTCTGCGGTGTATGGGGCCATGCTTAGGCCTAATGGCCACATTGCATCTTAAGTCTGCAATATGGGCAGTTCTCGGCGAGCCCCGTATTCCAGTAGTGTAGAACTTACACGCCATTTTATCGATATATTCGTCGATATAGTCGATCCCTGCCCAGGCGTGCAAGTCCCGGATCCTGGTATACCGGTCTGCCGAGAATACTGCCCTGAGATGTTTATTTTGGAGGATTTGCAATTTTTTAAGATGCGTGTCGGCCACAGAGCACCAAACAGGTGCCCCATACATCAGATACGGCCGGATAATTGACTTGTAGAGGATAAGTTTATTTTGAGGGCTAAGACAGGTACCATTTCTGACAAGAGGCTTCAACTTGTGGAACACTTCCCTATTTTTAACTTGCACATGAGAGATGTGCTTACCAAAGTTGAGCCTCATATAAAAAATGATTCCTAGGTATTTTACGGATGTTTTGGGAGGGATGGGGGTATTGTTGATTAGGATAGGGGCTGATTCGATGTTAGTGAATTTCCTGTAGAAAATGGCCAACTCTGTTTTACCAGCAGCGTTGAGCCGGATTTTCCAATTTTGATAAAATTGGGCTACTCGCTCCATGTGAGCGCTGAGGTTATTAGTCGCCTCCTGTGCGGATACGGAGTGGGAGTAGAGGGCTGTGTCGTCCGCGTAGAACGCTAGGGACGTTTCAGGGTGGGATGGAAGATCTGCTATGTAATAATTGAATAGCTGTGGAGATAGTACCGTTCCCTGAGGTACCCCTGCCTTGATCGTTCTCCGGGATGAGAATGACTCATTTATACGCACTGAGAAGGTGCGCCCGACCAGGTATGACGCCACTAATGCTGCGATGTGTAGTGGAAAACTGTATGTGATGAAAAGCTTATACAACAGTCTATCGTGCCATACCCGGTCAAATGCTCTCTCTATGTCCAGGAGTAATAGGGACGTGCAATGCCCTATGTTGAATCCGTCGTATATATCCTGTACGATCTTCGCAGCGAGCATATTAGTACTATGCCCGCTGCGAAAACTGAACTGCTCCTGAGGGAGTACACGACGGTTCAGGGCTATCCTGTTCATCCTGGGCAATAAGAGCTTCTCAGTGAGCTTGCTCTGTGTGTTTAAAAGCGATATGGGTCTATATGAGCTGGTTTGTCTAGGGTCTTTCCCGGGCTTAGGGAACGGTACTACCAGTGGCGGCTATTCAGCGGAAGTAGGGGAAGTGCCACTTCCTCAAGAAAATGTAATTTAAAAAAATACAATTAATTCATCAGTAAAATAATATATTTTAAGATTCAATGATAAAACTTTCTTAGTTTAGGAATAATCTGTTTCCCGTTACCCCCCTAATAACTAATAATTCAATTATTTTCAAATATTAAAATCAATGCTTCATGAAACAAGAACAAGAATCTCGCCACCTGCACATTGCCCGTTAACTCCACTCTCGAATAGAACAGAGGTGAACCCACAAGAAAATGTCTATTTCTTTTCGCGTACTCGCCGATAGCAGTGACAATCTCATTATCATTTGTGTAGACCTTTAAGGAAGAGGTATCGGTCGAGAGCCGTCGAGTCATTAAAAGTATAAGCGCAACTAGTTGGTTGCCATGACAACGATGACGTCGTAATGGTCGTACATTTGTTTGGTTTGCAATGATTGGAAGAGCTGGCGTGTAGCACTTCCATTCTCAGTGTGTTTTTCGTAGACATGTGATTTGTATTAGCAACAAGTCATTTTGTTGCTAATACAATATGAATATATTTTATTTTTTGATGCTTTACCTAAAAAATACCGGTAATAATTATTAAATAATTTTGGCAGTTTGGGCGTGGACCCCAAAAATTGCGCTGTTCCTTTCTAGCGATGTCGGCAGCTCTTCCCCACTTTTCAAAGCCGCGAGCCGCCACTGGGTACTACGTGCGCGATCTTCCAGGAACTAGGGAAGTGTTGCAGGCGGATTATGGCATTTACTATATGCATTAATTGTATAAGGGTTTTGGTAGGGATATTTTTAAGGAGTAGGTTAGGGATCGTATCAGGTCCCGGAGCTTTATTCTTTGGCAGACGGCCGAGGGCACTGCGGAGTTCTGACGGGGTGACTCGGAGTTTATCCATCACAGAGGGCGGAATTGGATATTGTTTCAAAAAGGGCCTTATTACCTCTGTTACTTGAGCGTGCAATGGCACGGTATCAGGTATCTCTCCATGTACACTCTCAAGGAAGTCAGCAAAGGCCTCGGTCTTCCCACGGGTATCTATGATATCCTCGCCATTGTGTGAAATAGCGGGAATGTCGACCGGGCCTCCCCTAACCTGCCTTGCAAGCTTCCATAGGGAACCGTTCTCCGTGCCGAGCTCGTTCACGAACTTCATCCATTTTGCTTCTCTGTGATTGCGGATATGCACCCTTATCTGTTCCGTCAAGGCGTTAAGCCTCACTCTGTCTATTGCAGCGCGATTCCTCTGCCATCTACGACGAATTCGATTCCGGACACTGATTAGGTTTAGGATATCGTCAGGAAGAGTTTCCACGAATGGTTTCCTCCTGACTACCGAACATAAGGCGTCTCTGACGTGCTGGATGTTGCGGGTTAAAGTGTCAACTTCTGTCTCTAGTTCCTGGATGGTTTCAATTTGCCTCGGGATGACAGTTGCATCGTTCAGCCTCTGTCGAAACACCCGCCAATCAAGATTTTTATAGGAAATAAATTTCCCATAGGCTTCCGGCCGCCTAGTGTTAGCTAGGCTCATCTTAATTGGCAAGTGATCCGAGTTAAAGTTGCAGACAACCTTAGGCGACGCTACTCCTGCCATCCCTCGGGTCATCGCTACATCCAGGTACGATGACGTGTTTCCACTGTGGAAGGTGGGATATCTTGTTCTGTGGTATAGGATTTCCAAATTGTTTTCTAGAAAGTTTCGAAGAACGGTGCCTTTATGCGTAGTACTGGCATCGTCAAACTCAACGTGTTTGGCGCTGAAATCGCCAATGAGTAAAGACTTCTTGCCGGGGGTAAAGAATGCAGCGAAGTCGTTTCGCGTGAGGCGCAAGGCCGGTGCAGCGTAGCCGCCGCTGATGCATAGGCCACCGTCTAACTCGATGGCTACATGTTCAATGCGAGACACAAAGAATAAGGGGGATTCTTTGTGATGCGAGAGTCGATGCGATTTTTTCTTTTATATCTCAGCGACCTATGCACCAGACAGGCCACTCCTCCTCCGCGGGCACGCCTATCGAAGCGCTTGACGGTATACCCACGGACTTTGAGCAAAAAGTCTTGGGGCAAAAAAGTTTCGAGCAGAAAAACAACCTGAAAGTTGGAATTATACAAAAAATGCTTGAATTCGCCGATTTTCTGTCTAATACCGTTACAATTCCATGATAGAACATTTATGACATATATTGGAAATCAAATCATCAGTTATATATTATACTTGTAAATTTCAGTTGAGAAGAATTGAATTATTGTTCCTTGCATCACACGAGCCTTGTCGCCGTTACATGCTTTTAGCATTGAACAAAACTCAACTCGTCCAATGCAAAGAACAATTCCGAGACATTTACTAGCGAGTTAATCTCGTTTACCACATTATGCAAGTTCGAAAACTGATCAGTTACGTTACTAGTAAGAGTGCCTACCTTGTTTTGGTGCGTGTCTGTTTGAGCCTGCTGGTGGGGAGGGGGTGGGGCGGCTCTTAGAGTGTTTGGGAAATCACTCTCATAATTTCCCTGGGGGCGCTGTTGGGGTGGGCGCTTTTCCTGGGGTTGGGGTGGGCGTTGGGGTCTTGTTTTTATACCCCGGCTTTGGTTCAGACGACCTTGCCCCTGCCAGGCCGGCGTGGCGGGCAAGGGTGCAGGAATAAGCTTCTTTGGGGCAGGTTTACTATTCGTTGCATTTTGAAGTTGGTTTAACTTAAACACGTAAACCGGACACTCGGGGTTTATAGCTCTGTGAGGGCCTCCACAATTAGCACATTTAATGGTCTCTGAAGTGCAAGAGGTGATTTCGTGCCCTTGGGCACACTTGGAGCATTTGAAGTCACGTTTACAATATGACATTGAATGTCCATGGCCCTGGCAACGGCGGCATTGCATGATTGGTTTCGTGCTACGTCGATTTTCCCAGGTGACCTTGATGTTCATTAGGGTCCTTATGTCTTGTTGCACTTTCCTGAGAGTGATAGATGCATCTAGGACAACTAAATAGAGGGGCATATACGTCTTCTTCATTTCAAAGACGTTTTTTGCCTTGTAGTCATACTCCTCTAGTAGTTGCCTTTTTATTTTGGCTATAGGGATGTCCCCGTCTAGCCCTCTAAGTACCTACATAGGCTCTTGTTTTCTGGTGCTTTTCAGCGTAAGAGTGATACTTCATGTTTTCGTTATCACAATTACGCTTGAAGACCTGCCAATCTTTGTCGCTTCCCAAGTAGATTATAGTACTGTTTTTCGCGTACTTAATTTGAAATTTAGAAATATGCATCCTTTGCATATCTTCCTGCAGTTTGCGGTGGCTATTGATTTTGCCCTGCAGGACGATAGGGGGTGGCGGCCCGGGTTTGACTTTGATAGGGACTTGTGCCTTCTTTTTCAATCTTGCACTCGTCTTGCTGGCAGTCTTTTTTGTCACGTCCTAGTTTGACACGGTGCTGCTGTCATCTTCAAGGTCGGATAGGGCCTCGTATCTATTGCTGGTGGATACAGAGGGACCTCCGAAGTCTATAATATAATTTTTCTTCAACCCTATTGTCTTGTAGGGTGTTTTGAAGGGTTCAGTCTCATCATTGGCTATCAGGGTCGCAGAATTATCTGCGGATTTGTCGCTTGTGATTGCAGCTTCGAGAGGGCTATTTGCCGGTCTCTTTCTGCGTTCCTCATTTGCCATTTCCATGTCAGACGTATCCTCCTTTTTGCTCTTGGTGTTGGGCTTTCAAATGATCGATTGCTTTATTAAGCTGCGGGATTAGAACCGCTAGAAATTGCTAATATTTAGCTCACTAGGGCCTTTACTGGTAACTAATAACGTTAGAAGCAAGCCAGACAACAAAGCAATTAAGCAGGGAATCGTAAATCAAAAGAGATTAGAAATCCGCAGTGCACTTTCCTGGGTACACAGTCCAGTCCGATCAGGTACGCGACCAAAATCGGAGTCCTTCAATTCGTGGGACAAGTCGATGTATTTAGTTATTTTCTGATTTCTGGCTTCTCTGATGTTATGGTCAGTGGGAATGGTTATATCTGTAATTCGTGCAACTTTTTCTTGCTTCCTTATGACGAGTATATCATTATTATTATTATTATTATTATTATTATTATTATTATTATTATTAT